>ML408256.1:0-44242 GCA_005239525.1 Nicotiana knightiana | reverse complement strand
AAAGATATATATATATATATATATATATATCTTTATCGAGTCAGCACACGAATCGTAGTTATGATGCGCGGCCGTGGAATAACTTATTATTATTATATCGAGTCAGCACGCGAGCCGCAGGTATGATGCGCGATCGTGGCATAGCTTATTATTATTATCGAGTCAGCACACGAGTCGCAGGGATGATGCGCGGTCGTGGGATAGCTTATTATATCGAGTCAGCACACGAGTTGCAGGGGATGATGCGCGATCGTGGGAAAGCTTATTATTATATCGAGTCAGCACGCGAGTCGCAGGTATGATTCGCGATCGTGGGATAGCTTTATGACCCCAGTCCCTATAACCACCTTTATGACTCTGGCCAGTTGTCTTGTCCTGGTATGTGTATGATCACTTGAGTTTTGAGTCACTTGTAACTGGAGTGTCAGGTATTTGTTAAAAGGAGATTTTAGTACCTTGTTGTTTCTTTCAGTTATTATCTGGATTCCGTTATTTGCTATGCACTTGTTGCTAGCTATCTTTCATTCTATTGTATTTCATCATTGTTCTGTCAGATGTTGTATTGTCGGACCTTAGTAAGAGTCTAATTTTCCCCTCGTCACTACCTCTCTGAGGTTAGGCGGACGACTTACTGAGTACACATCATTTTCGTACTCATGCTGCACTTGTTGTGCATTTTATTACACAGGTATCTTCATGGCAATATGGAGGATTCGGAGACTTAGGCGAGCTGCATCTTCCAGAGGCGAGTTGCATCTTCCAGAGGCGATCCGCAGCTGACAGAGTCACCATTATACTGTATCTATTTCATTCTAAGTTTCCTTGTCCAGTTGTATTTCGGGCAGGCTTGTAATATTTGTAAAATTCATAGAAGTTGCTCATGTACTTGTGACACCGGGTTCCGGGGACGTGTTGGGATTTACTTCATTAAATTAAATTGATGTACTGTCATATTTAAGTTTACTAAAATTTATTTGTTTGATTATGAGATGCAAGAGAAAGTAACGATTTCGAAAATGTTAAAAACTGGAAAGTTATTTCAATAAATTAATGTTTTGGCTTGCCTGACCTTGTGTCCGGCGCCATCACGGCCTTAGGGATTTTGGGTCGTGACATTCTTATTTTTTGTTAATTTTATTTCCTTTTAAGTGAATTATTGAGGAACTGAGGAATTATTTGGTTATCAGTAACCCGAGTTCTTCTATAAATAGGCTTTGACTATAAATCTTATTTTTTGGTTAAAAATTATCTTAGTTTTAATTTTGTGCATCGAGAAGTGTTTTTTATTATCAGGTTCTAATTTGACTTAAAACAACATTAAACAACTCTTTGTACAATATAGACAATATATAAACCTTCTTGATCAAATTGTGCAAGCGCCTTGCGAGATAATTCTACAATCTTCACCCAACATTCTCGTCATGGTGGAGGTATATAGACGCTCAAATATGGGTTCGGGAGAACACATTAGCTTTTGCTTAAATAATATATTTATATTTAAAAAATTCATTAAATATTTGCTAGAAAAAAAATTTGTTATTGTGACGACCCGATCGGTAATCTTAAGAATTAACGCCCCGATCCCCTGTTAACTGTTTTCCCCAAGTCTATTTCTGCTTAATTGAATTGTCGGGACGTTCGGCTTTAAGTTTCGGAGATTTTTAGGATATTTAGACCCTAAATGAGAGCTTAAGTGTTGGAAAGTTTCCTGTAGTCAGATCAGTGTGAAGACGGCCTCAAAATGGAAATCTGATGGTTCCGTTAGCTCCGTCCATTAGGTGATTTCGGGGTTGGGAGCGTGTTCGGAATGTATTTTAGAAGTCCGTAGCTTATTTAGGCTTGAAATGCCGAAGTTTGAATTTTTGGAGTTTGTGGTCCGATAGTGAATTTTTTATCCAAGGGTCGGAATGGAAGTCCGAAAGTTGCAGTAGTTTCATCATGTCATTTGGGATGTGTGTGCAAAATTTGAGGTCATTCGGATAAGTTTAGACGTGTTTCGGCGTCGTATGTGAATTCGAAATTTTCTTAAGTTTCTAGGCTTGAACCTATGCATAATTGATGTTTTTGATGTTAAGAGACGTGTTTTTAAGGCTAGACCTAGTTCAAATAAGGTGTTAAGGTTGGTTGGTGGTTATGGTTGAGGTCCCGGGGGCCTCGGGGTTGTGTCGGATTCTTAACGGGTGAAATTTTGGAGAATTGTTACTGCTGAACCAGATCTCTTCTGGTGTCTCCGCACCTGCGAAGGTTTTTTTTCCGCAGGTGCGGCCTCGCAGGCACGGTGGCCTTGATCGCAGGTGCGATAGGGGAGTCTTGGGCCAGTGGTCGCAGGTGCGACCTGGGTTCCGCAGGTGCGGGACCGCAGGCGCAGCCAAATGACCGCAGGTGCGGCCCCAGTGCAACTTTAGTGAATTTCGTACCTGTGATGCTTTTTCCGCAGGTGCGGTACCGCAAGTGCGGTGATCAAGTCCGCAGGTGCGGATTGCCTGGGTATTTTATTCCGAAAATCCGAGAGTTCATCTCATTATTCTAAAAATCGGGTAAGAGCTCAAGAAGTGGCGATTTTCTGTGGATTTCAAAGAGGAGGATCATAGGTAACATTTCCTAATCCTAATTCATTGTTAGACAATTAATTCCTGTTGTTTTCTTTAGTTTAATTATCAAAAATGGGGGAAAACTCATAGGAAAGGGATGAGATTTCCCAATCCGAAATTCTGGAAAATTGCGAGGTTTTTGGCATCAAATTTTGATTGTTTCTGGTTAAATGAGTTCGTGAGTGAATGGGTGTCCGGAAAATATAACTTTTACCCGATTTCGAGTCATGGTCCCGAGGGGCGTTTTGGTCATTTTACATAATTTCACGCCTTAGCTTGAATTAAAAAGTATAATCAATTGCATGAGATGTTATTTACGATCTACGATTGAATTGTATAGATTTGGGCCATTTGGAGTCGGATACTCGTGGCAAACGTGTGGTTTCAAGTTGATATTGAGCCGGTTCGAGGTAAGTGTCTTGTCTAACTTTATGTGGGAGACCTTTCCCCTTAGGATGTGATATTTGGTAATTGTATGCCTGGTGCGTGAGGTGACGAGCGCGTACTTGTGCAAATAGTTGAAAATCTGGTTTTACTTTAAATATTTAGACTGAGTTTCTTTCTTACCTTCTTTATTCTTCTTGCAATTATAGCCTATGTTAGTTTAGAAAAAAATGCCTAGTTGACTTAAATTGCCTATTTGCTTAAGTTGCTTTAATTGTACTACGCGAAGCGTGTTAGACTAGAATTACTTGTTGCCTTGTATTTTTTCACTCTAAATTTGGATGTCTTCTTGTTGTGGCTGCATATTTACTTTGGGACTACGGGACGGTATCCCGGGAGATCCCCCTGCATATTTACTTTGGGACTACGGGACGGTATCCCGGGAGATCCCCCTGCATATTTACTTTGGGACTACAGGAAGGTATCCCGCGAGATCCCCCTGCTTATTTACTTTAGGACTACGGGAAGGTATCCCAGGAGATCCCCCTGCACTTTGATAGTTGGACTACGGGACGGTATCCCGGGAGATCCTTCGGATATACATATGATGGACTACGGGACGGTATCCCAGGAGATCCTTGGGATATACATATGATGGACTACGGGAAGGTATCCCAGGAGATCCTTCGGATATACATATGATGGACTACGGGACGGTATCTCGGGAGATCCATTGGACATTTGAGAAAAGGACTACAGGACGGTATCCTGGGAGATCCTCGTTGTTACTATTGTCATTATGTTGTACATCTTTGGTCTTTACTCTGTTCTTGTGTTTTTGTTATTGCCATGTTTGACCTATCTTATTTCACTGTTGTACCTATTATTACCCCCTTGTTTTCATACTGTAAATTCCTATTATATTGTTTGACCTCAGTAGGGCCCTGACATTCCTCGTCACTACCCGACCGAGGTTAGGCTTGGCACTTACTGAGTACCCCTGTGGTGTACTCATGCCCTTTCCTGCGCATGTTTTTCATGTGCAGATCCAGGTACCTCCACTCAGGCGCACTATCCCCAAGGGTGAGAGATACAGCAGGGACTTCGAGGTACATCTTCCGCGTCCGCAAACCAGGAGTCTCTATCTTATTCCAGCTTTTCGTGAAAAGTCTATCCTTCCTTACAGTTGTATAGATATTCTGGGGTTAGAGCAATGTATTAGATTTTGTTAGCCTGTGGTTCTCGTGAGTTTCCGAGTTTTTAGGGTGATGTTGTAGATTACCGTGTTGTTTTGAGTTATATATGCCAAGTGGCGTTTATATACAGTCTTTCTCTTAGAGTGTTCGGCTTCTTTTTACTTACTTATTTTCGCATTTATGTTGTTATTCCGCATTGGTAGGCTCACTTAGCCATAGGGACTAGGTGCCGTCACGACATGTTCATGGAGGGCGAACTTCGGTCGTGACAAGTTGGTATGAGAGCTCTAGGAGTCACGGAAAACAGGCCGGTTTATTAGAGTCTCGTTGATCGGTACGGAGACGTCTGTACTTATCTACGAGAGGCTATGTAACTGTTTAGGAAAAATATTCATTTCATTGAATTCCTTGTCGTGCAATATCTTTTGACTTCAATTCTAAACCTCTGTTTTCTATTCTCTCATAGATAGTGAGGACACGTACTACTCGGGACGATCAGGCACCCGTGCCCCCTACAGTAGCCACCAGAGGCCGGGGCCGGGGTAGAGGCCAGGGACGCGCATGTGGTGCAGTGAGAGCACATGCGCAAGCTGCCGCCGAGGTACCACCAGCAGATCCAGCCGAGGTCCAGACACCTGCCACGCCTACTGCCGCTACTACTCCAGCTCTTCAGGAGACATTAGCTCAGTTTATGTCCATGTACACCACTCTGGCTCAGGCAGGGTTGCTTCTCCTTGCTGCAGCCACATCTCAGGCCGGGGGAGGAGCACAGACTCCCGCCGCACCCACTCCTGAGCAGTGAGTGCATGTGGAGCAGGTCCCAGAGGTCATTCCTGTACCGTTTGTAGTGCCAGCTCAGCCCAAGGATAGGTCAACTGCTTCAGAGGATGAGCAGCGGAGACTTGAGAGGCTCAAGAAGTATGAACCTCCGGTATTCAGTGGACTAGCATCAGATGATGCCTTGGGATTTCTAGAGGAGTGTCACCGTATTTTTCGCACTATGGGCATAGTCGGATCTAGTGGTGTTTCCTTTACTACCTTCCAGCTTCGCGGGGCCGCCTATGATTGGTGGCACACCTATGAGTTAGACAGTCCAGACGAGGCTACTTCACTGACCTGGACCCAGTTCTCAGATATGTTCCTGAGAGAGTTTGTGCCTCATATCCTCAGGGACGTATGGCGCGCAGAGTTTGAGCATTTGCGCCAGGGGGCTATGACAGTTTCAGAGTATGATATCCGTTAAACCAGATTGGCTAGGAATGCACCGGCTTTGGTTGCTACTGTCCGCGAGAGGGTTCGCCGGTTCATCGAGGGTCTTATCCCACCATTCAGATCTAGTGAGCATTGCTAGGAGGATCGAGGGTATGCTCGCTAGGGAGCGAGAGGAGAGGGAGGCCAAGAGGTCTCAAGAGTCGGGCCACTACTCTGGTGCCCGTACCCCACCAGTAGGTAATCATGGTAGGGGTTATATGATCCGCCCAGTTCATTCAGCTCTTCGAGCAGCCATCGGTACCCCAGCTCCACCCAAGCCTCAGGAGCCTTACTATGCACCTCCAATTTCTAGCGCGCCTCCTACGCGGGGTGCTTTCAGGGGTCAGTCTAGCAGACCTGGCCCTAGGAAGTCACAGCCACCACGTCCTCTCAGATCTTGTTTCAAGTGTGGCGATACACGCCATGTGGTTAGGGACTGCCCCAGACTTAGTAGGGGTGCATCTTCACAGCCTTTTCAACCACAATGTGCTCAGCAGAGTTCTCAGGCCATGATCATAGCTCCAGTTGCTACCCCATCTGCCCAGCCAGCTAGGCGCAGAGGTCGGGGAGGTAGAGGTCACCCTCAAGGGGGAGGCCAGGCCACATATTATGCTATTCCTGCTCGTACCGAGGTTGTTGCCTCCGATTTTGTCATCACAGGTATTATACTGGTTTGTCACAGAGATGCATCGGTTCTATTTGATCCAGGCTCCACATATTCTTATGTGTCTTCTTATTTTGCTCCGCATTTGGGTATAGCCCGAGATTCTTTGGGTTCTCCTGTTTATGTTTCTACTCCTGTGGGAGATTCTCTTGTTGTGGACCGTGTTTATCGGTCGTGATTGGTTACTATTCGTGGTTTTGAGACCAGCGTGGATTTATTGTTACTCGATATGGTGGATTTCGATATTATCTTGGGCATGGACTGGTTGTCGCCCTATTATGCTATTCTTGATTGTCACGCTAAGACCGTGACACTGGCTATGCCAGGTGTTCCGCGTGTTGAGTAGAGTGGTACTTTATATAACACTCCCAGTAGAGTTATCTCTCTTCTTAGAGCTCAGTGTATAGTTGAGAAGGGGTGTGCCGCGTATTTGGCTTATATGAGAGATGTCAGTGTTGATACCCCTTCTGTTAATTCAATTTCAGTGGTACGGGATTATCCCGATGTGTTTCCAGCTGATCTTCTGGGCATGCCACCCGATAGAGACATTGATTTGTTGTCGGGAACTCAGCCCATTTCCATTCCTCCTTACCGTATGGCTTCTCCTAAGTTGAAGGAATTGAAGGATCAGTTACAAGAATTGCTTGATAAGGGTTTTATTCGACCCAGTGTTTCACCTTGGGGTGCTCCTGTCTTATTTGTGAAGAAGAAAGATGGTTATATTCGCCTGTGTATTGATTATCGCCAGTTGAATAGGGTTACAGTAAAGAACCGTTATCCCTTGCCTCGTATTGATGATCTATTTGACCAGCTTCAGGGTGCACATGTATTTTCTAAGATTGATTTGCGCTCAGGTTACCATCAGTTGAAGATTCGGGAGCCGGATATCCCGAAGACTGCTTTCCGAACTCGGTATGGCCATTACGAATTTCTAGTTATGTCTTTCGGGCTGACTAATGCCCCCGCAGCATTTATGCATTTGATGCACAGTGTGTTTAGGCCATATTTCGGCTCGTTCGTCATTGTTTTCAAAGAAGATATTCTTGTTTACTCCCAGAGTCGAGAAGATCATGAGCAACACCTGAGGTTAGTGTTTCAGACATTGAGAGGGAAGAAGTTGTATGCAAAGTTCTCAAAATGAGAGTACTGGTTGAGTTCTGTGGCATTCTTAGGCCACGTGGTATCGAGTGAGGGCATTCGAGTGGATCCAAAGAAGGTAGAGGCCATGCAGAGTTGGCCCAGGCCATCCTCAGTTACAGAGATTCGTAGTTTCCTTGGCTTGGCAGGTTACTACTGCCGTTTTGTGGAGGGATTTTAATCGATTGCAGCCCCTATGACTAGATTGACTCAGAAGGGTGTTCCATTTCAGTGGACAGAGGAGTGTGAGGCGAGCTTTTAGAAGCTCAAGACAGCTTTGACTACAGCCCCAATCTTGATCTTGCCTACTGGTTTGGGGTCTTATATAGTTTATTGTGATGCCTCGCGAGTTGGCAATGGAACAGTGTTGATGCAGGACAGTAGGGTGATTGCCTACGCATCCAGACAGCTGAAGATACATGAGAAGAATTACCCTGTCCATGACCTTGAGTTAGCTGCCATTGTTCATGCCTTGAAGATCTGGCGTCATTATTTGTACGGTGTGCCTTGTGAGATTTATACTGACCATTGGAGTTTGCAGCACATATTCAGGTAGAAGGATCTAAATTTGCGCCAGCGTAGATAGTTAGAGTTTCTAAAGGACTATGACATGACTATATTATACCACCCGAGGAAGGCCAATGTGGTTGCCGATGCCTTGAGTCGTCGGGCAGAGAGTTTGGGGAGTTTGGCATACCTTCCTACAGCTGAGAGGCCTCTAGCCTTAGATGTTCAGTCCTTAGCCAGTCAGTTCGTGAGACTGGATCTTTCTGAGTCTTGCCGGGTATTGGCTTGTGTGGTTTCTAGGTCTTCCTTATTCGACCGTATCAGGGAGCGGCAGTATCTTGATCCTCATTTACTTGTCCTCAAGGACACGGTCCAGCACGGTGATTCCAGAGATGTGACCATTGGAGATGACGGGGTATTGAGGATGCAGGGCCGGATTTGTGTGCCCAATGTTGATGGGCTTCGAGAGTTGATTTTGGCAGAGGCCCATAGTTCGCGGTATTCCATCCATCCGGGTACTGCGATGATGTATCAGGATTTGAGGCAGCACTATTGGTGGCGAAGGATGAAGAAGGATATAGCAGAGTGTGTAGCCAAGTGCCTTAATTGTCAGCAGGTCAAATGTGTGCATCAGAGACCGGGAGGGTTGCTTCAGCAGATTGAGCTTCCAGAGTGGAAGTGGGAGTAGATCACCATGGACTTTGTGGTTGGACTTCCTCGTACTTTGAGGAAGCATGATGCTATTTGGGTGATTGTGGATCGGCTGACCAAATCAGCCCATTTCATTCCGGTACTGACTACTTATTCATCGAAGCGGTTGGAAGAGATTTATATTCGGGAGATCGTTAGTATGCATGGTATTCCAGTTTCTATTATTTTAGACAGAGGTACTCAGTTCACTTCACGGTTCTGGAGAGCCGTTCAGCGAGAGTTAGGCACCAGGGTGGAGTTGAGCACAGCATTTCACCCCCAGATGGATGGACAGTCCGAGCGCACTATTCAGATTCTTGAGGATATGCTCCATGTGCGTGTGATTGAGTTTGGAGGGTCTTGGGATTAGTTCTTTCCATTGGCGGAGTTTGCTTACAACAATAGTTATCAATCCAGCATTCTGATGGCGCCGTATGAGGCTTTATATGGTAGGAGGTACAAATCTCCGGTGGGTTGGTTCGAGCCGGGTGAGGCCAGGCTATTGGGCAAAGAGTTGGTTCAGGATGCATTGGAGAAGGTCAAGGTGATTCAAGATAGACTTCGTACAGCCCAGTCCATACAGAAGAGTTATGCGGACCGAAAGGTTCGTGATGTTTCATATATGGTCGGAGAGCGGGTTTTGCTTCAGGTTTCGCCTATGAAGGACGTTATGAGATTTGGGAAGAAGGGGAAGTTGAGTCTGAGGTTTATTGGCCCTTTTGAGATATTGAGGCATGTTGGGAAGGTTGCTTATGAGCTTGACTTACCTCCCAGCTTGGCAGGAGTTCATCCGGTATTTCATGTTTCGATGCTCCGGAGGTATCACGGCGACCCATCCCATGTCTTGGATTTCAGCTCCATCCATTTGGACAAGGATCTATCATATGTTGAGGAACCTGTAGCTATATTGGACACGCAGGTCAGAAAGCTCAGGTCGAAGAATATTGCTTCAGTAAAGGTTCAGTGGCGGGTCATCTGGCCGAGGAAGCGACCTGGGAGACCGAGCAGGATATGCGCAGCAGTTACCCTCATCTTTTCACTACTTCAGGTATGTCTTTATGATCGTTCGAGGACGAATGAATTTTTAAGTGTGGGAGGATGTGATGACCCCGTCGGTCATCTTACAAATTAACGCCCCGATCCCCTGTTAACTGTTTTCCCTAAGTCTATTTCTGCTTAACTGAATTGCCGGGACGTTCGGTTTTAAGTTTGGGAGAGTTTTGGGATATTTAGACCCTAAATGAGAGCTTAAGTGTTGGAAAGTTGCCTGTAGTTGGAGCAGTGTGAATATGGCCTCGGAATGGAAATCTGATGATTCCGCTAGCTCCGTTAGGTCATTTCGGGGTTGGGAGCGTATTCGGAATGTATTTTGCAAGTTCGTAGCTCATTTAGGCTTGAAATGCCGAAGTTTGAATTTTTTGAGTTTTTCGGTCCGATAGTGAATTTTTGATCCAAGGGTCGGAATGGAAGTCTGGAAGTTGCAGTAGTTCCGTCATGTCATTTGGGATGTGTGTGCAAAATTTGAGGTCATTCGGATAAGTTTAGACGTATTTCGGCGTCGGATGTGAATTCGGAATTTCCTTAAGTTTCTAGGCTTGAACCTATGCATAATCGATGTTTTTGATGTTAAGAGACGTGTTTTTAAGGATCGACCTAGTTCAAATAAGGTGTTAAGGTTGGTTCGTGGTTTTGGTTAAGGCCCCGGGGACCTCGGGGTTGTGTCGGATGCTTAACGGGTGAAATTTGAAATTTGGGAGAATTGTTGCTGCTGAACCAGTCCTCTTCTGGTGTCTTTGCACCTGCAAAGGTTTTTTTCTGCAGGTGCGGCCTCGCAGGCGCGGTGGCCTTGATCGCAGGTGCGATAGGGGAGTCTTGGGCCAATGGTCGCAGGTGCGACCTGGGTTCTGCAAGTGGGGGACCGCAGGCGCGGCCAAATGACCGCAGGTGCGGCCCTAGTGCAACTTTATTGAATTTCGCACCTACGATGATTTTTCCGCAGGTGCGGTACCGCATGTGCGGTGATCGAGTCCGCATGTGCGGATTTCCTGGGTATTTTATTCCAAAAATTCGAGAGTTCATCTCATTATTCTAAAAATCGGGTAAGAGCTCAAGAAGTGGCGATTTTCTGTGGATTTCAAAGAGGAGGATCATAGGTAACATTTCCTAATCCTAAATCATTGTTAGACCATTAATTCCCATTGTTTTCTTTAGTTTAATTATCAAAAATGGGGGAAAACTATAGGAAAGGGATGAGATTTCCCAATCCGAAATTCTAGAAAATTGCGAGGTTTTTGGCATCGAATTTCGATTGTTTCTAGTTAAATGAGTTCGTGAGTGAATGGGTTTCCGGAAAATATAACTTTTACCCGATTTTGAGTTGTGGGCCCAAAGGGTGTTTTGGTCATTTTACCTAATTTCACGCCCTAGCTTGAATTAAAAAAGTATAATCATTTGCATGAGATGTTATTTACGGTATGTAATTGAATTGTATAGATTTGGGCTATTTGGAGTCAGATACTCGTGGCAAACGTGTGGTTTCAAGTTGATATTGAGCCGATTCGAGGTAAGTGGCTTGTCTAACTTTGTTTAGGGGACCTTTCCCCTTAGGATGTGATATTTGATAATTGAATGCCTGGTGCGTGAGGTGGCGAGCGCGTACGTGTGCAAATTATTAAAAATCCAATTTTACTTTAAATATTTAGATTGAGTTTCTTTCTTACCTGCTTTATTCTTCTTGCAATTACAGCCTATGTTAGTTTAGAAAAACATGCCTAGTTGACTTAAATTGCCTATTTTCTTAGGTTGCTTTAATTGTAATACGTGAAGCGTATTAGGCTAGAATTACTTGTTGCCTTGTATTTTTGCACTCTAAATTTGGATGTCTTCTTGTTGTGGCTCCTTATTTACTTTGGGACTACGGGACTGTATCCCGGAGATCCCCCTGCATATTTACTTTGGGACTACGGGACGGTATCCCGGGAGATCCCCCTGCATATTTACTTTGGGACTACGGGACGGTATCCCGGGAGATCCCCCTGCATATTTACTTTGGGACTAAGAGACGGTATCCCGAGAGATCCCCCTATNTACATATGATGGACTACGGGACGGTATCCCGGGAGATCCTTCGGATATACATATGATGGACTACTGGAGGGTATCCCGGGAGATCCTTCGGATATACATATGATGGACTACGGGATGGTATCCCGGGAGATCCACTGGACATTTGAGAAAAGGACTACAGGACGTTATCCTAGGAGATCCTCGTTGTTACTATTGACATTATGTTGTACATATTCGTTGTTTACTCTGTTCTTGTGTTTTTGTTATTGCCTTGTTTGACCTGTCTTATTTCACTGATGTACTCATTATTACCCCATGTTTTCATACTGTAAATTCCTATTATATTGTTTGACCTCAGTAGGGCCCTGACCTTCCTCGTTACTACCCGACCGAGGTTAGGCTTAGCACTTACTGAGTACCCCTGTGGTGTACTCATGCCCTTTCCTGCGCATTTTTTTCATGTGTAGATCCAGGTACCTCCACTCAGGCGCACTATCCCCGAGGGTGAGAGATACAGCAGAGACTTCGAGGTACATCTGCCGCGTCCGCAGACCAGGAGTCTCTATCTTATTCCAGCTTTTCGTGAAAAGTCTATCCTTCCTTACAATTGTATAGATATTCTGGGGTTAGAGCAATGTATTAGAGTGTCCAGCTTCCTTTTACTTACTTATTTCCACATTTATGTTGTTATTCCGCATTGTTAGGCTTACCTAGTCATAAGGACTAGGTGCCGTCACGACATGTTCACGGAGGTCGAACTGGGGTCGTGACAGTTATCTCATTCCTAACAAAGAGTTCGACAGAATGAACACAACATTAAAATTAATATAGGTGTTACAGCTATAGATCTAATTATACAGCTGTATAGTGTAAAACATATTCATATTTTATGCTCACTTAATAGGGCGACACATGGAACTGGAGATACTAGAAAGCGAGGTAAGTGGGAATCAAGTCCGAAGGCAGCAATCTCAGTTGCCGCCGAAGAGAATGTTGCTCATAAAGTCAAATAAATGCTCGAATGGACCAAACACGGGTGCGCCGCCAGTATTGAAATGACCAGGTTAAACGAAATACACCCAGTTGTCATTCAAATCAAGTGTGACACCATAGTTGATATTGAAGCGGTTCAAGATGCCAAACATGCCAAAATATGATGGGAATGCAGATCCTCAAGAGCACATTACTACCTATACAACGGCGGTGGAGGGAACAACTTAGCTCCGCATGAGATTGAGTAAGTCTTTTTGAAGAAATTCGGGGAGATATTCAGGAAAGAGGCCCTGACATTTTATTGATTGTTACTCGAGCACTCAATAGATTCCTTCAAGATGCTCGCGGATTCTTTTATCAAGGCCCATGCTGAGGCGAGGAAAGTACAGGCCTTAAAGGCTGACATATTCAGGATTGCATAAAGAGAGCCTGAATTGCTGCGGGAGTTTGTGACCACACTCCAGAAAGAAAGGATGTTGCTACCGGTCATACCAGACAAATGGGAGGTGAGGCATTTATAAAGGGATGAACCCTTGGAGTTCCGACGCTTCCTAGAAATTGAAAGAAAGTCTGATCGAGTTCCAAGCAACAACATGGGTGGATGTTCATAACCAGTTAGAGTCAAAGATAAGAATTGAGGATGACCAGCTGGGTTTCCCGACATCAACCGATGGTCGGGACCGGGAAAAGAATAAAGAGAAGTTGAATGATGATTTCGATAGAGACCGACGGTCTTTTAGAAGACAATTTTTTCCTTACGAAAGGGCTGATGGACGTGGTAGAGGTTTCCGGTCAGCAGACAGGTTTGCCATCGATAGGAGAATGAATCGCAACCTAAATAACAAATTGTTGCAAGTAAAAAAGGTATCGGGCCCCGGGGACTCTACCTAACCCAGGTTGTCTTAATACAATTTCAACGCCGGTATAGTGGAACTAGTGTCGGCTATGAGAAACATTAAGAAGTACGTTTCCCAAGGCTGATGAGTTGTGATCCCAGTCAGAGGGATCCTAATTTATGGTGGGAGTACCATGGGACCAACGGCCACCAAACTAGGGACTGCTGACATCTGCGCGAGAAAGTAACAACATTGCTGGAAAAATAGATATCTCAGAGAGTTTTTAAGTGATCGGGCTAAAAATAACTACGGTCACAACCGGAATAACGCGGAATCCTCAAAAGCAGGGGAAGATTCCCCTCGACTAACAATCAACATGATTTTCAGGGGAAACGAGATTAATGGTGTAACCTTTTCAGCAACGAAAAAGATAAAGGTATTAGTGACCCACAGTAAGAGACTCTGGGAAGTCGTTGAGGACGACCTCACGTTCAAGGAGGAGGACGCAGATGGACTTCTGCTATCGCAAAGCAATGCCCTGGTAATTTCCCTTAATGTTTTGGATTTAAAAATTAAACGTGTTCTGGTACACCCAGGGAGTTTAGCCAATATTATCCAATGGAGAGTGATGGAACAAGCCAAGCTATTCGGAAGCATAATTTCGACCACAAAGCTCCTCTTCGGGTTCAATTTAGCAAGTGTGACAACCCGAGGGAATTTTCTGTTGCTCACAAATGTCGAGGGGTAATGAAGACGAGCTTTTTCGAAGTAATAGACGCTAATATGGTTACAGTATCATTCTTGGAAGACCATGGATGCACGTGATAAAGGTCGTGCCATCAACATTTCATCAACTTCTAAAATTCCCAACTTCGGAGGGAATTAAAGAGATAAGAAGAGATCAACCGGAAGCAAGGGAGATGGATGTGATCTCAATTTCAAGTAGCAAAAGGAAGGGGAATGCGGAATAGAAATTCCAGGAACCAGCTCCTACTCCCGAGCCGAACAAAGTCAACAGGGGGAGGAGTCGTCGGAATCCTATCAGGTACTAAGATATTTTCTGGTATCAAAAGAGACAGACACAACCAAATCTACGACGGAAGAACATAAGCAAGTAGCATTGTTTGAAAAAAAATTGGAAAGGAAGTTCCACTTGGTGACAGAACTAAACCCCGAGCTCAGGTCAGAATTTATTGAATTTCTTAAATTTAACCTTTACTGTTTTGCGTGGTCGCATACAGATATGACAGGTATTCCGCCAGAAATGGTTGTGCACAAGTTAAGCTTCGATCCTAACATCCCTCCAGTAAGGCAAAAGAAATGCCCTATTGCCGAGGTCAGAAAAAAATTTGTCAAAGAAGAGGTAACTCGATTGCTTCATATTAGTTCAATTCAGGAGGTAAAGTATCCTGACTGGCTACCTAACTTAGTAATAGTACCAAAAAAGAACAACAAATTTTGCATGTGCGTAGATTATAAGGATCTGAATAAGGCGTGCCCAAAGGACTCGTTCCCACAGCCAAACATTGATCAAATGATTGATGTGACGGCCGAGCACGAGTTGATGAGTTTTTTCGATGCTTATTCCATGTACAACCAAATATTGATGAACCGGGAGGATGAGGAAAAAACTTCATTTATAATGAACTTTGGTACATATTGCTATAACGTGATGCCTTTCGAGCTTAAGAACGCCAAAGACACTTATCAAAGTTTCGTAAACAAATGTTTTTAGAAAAAAATAGGGAAAACCGTGGAAGTTTAAACACATACAAGAAACCTT
The DNA here is from genome assembly GCA_005239525.1 of Nicotiana knightiana. Taxonomy (NCBI): domain Eukaryota; kingdom Viridiplantae; phylum Streptophyta; class Magnoliopsida; order Solanales; family Solanaceae; genus Nicotiana; species Nicotiana knightiana. The sequence goes on along the minus strand of ML408256.1, from coordinate 29,144 downwards.
TGACATCCCAAGGAAGCACAACCTGAAGCTTAACCCTGAGAAGTGTGCGTTCGGAGTCAGCTCCGAATAAATTCTTAGGATTATTGGTATCGCAAACGGGGATCAAAGTTAATCCTGAAAAAATTAAAGCCATCGAGGATATCCCGGACTAGCTATCAAACGTGAAAGAGGTTCAAAGGTTGGCAGGAAGACTGGCCGCTTTAAGTAGATTCATTTCCTGATCTTTAGAAAAATGTCATCACTTCTTTTTACTCCTAAAAAAGAAGAAAAACTTTGAATGGACTCCGGAATGTCAGTAGGCTCTGAAGGATTTTGAAAAGGTATTTATCGAGCCCTCCATTATTTTCAAAATAAGAGGAAGGCGAACAATTGTTGATCTATTTAGAAGTCTCAAAGGTAGCAGTAAGTGACGTTTAATTCCGTGAAGACAAAGGTATGCAATCTTTGATTTTTTATATTAGTAAAATTTTAACGGGAGCGTAAACTCGCTACCCGCATTTTGAAAAAATGGCCTTAGCTCTCGTAGTCGCCGCTCGAAATCTTAGGCGTTATTTCCTATGGCATCTGATAGCCGTGGTAGTCTATTTCTTGCAGAATATCCTTCACAAACCTGAACCTTCAGGTCGACTGGCCAAATGGGCAGTCAAATGAGAGAATTTGACACAGAGTATAAACTTAGAACTGCGATTAATTCACAAGTTTTGGCGACTTTGTGGCAAATTTCAGTCCAGGACTGCTACCTTTGGATACCAAAGAAGCGGTGATGGTGTCGGAATCGACATCGAGAGTCTGGACCTTGTTCACGGACAAAGCTTCCAATGTGATAGGGTCCGGGCTCGGTATAATACTAATCACGCCTTCGGGAGAAACCCTAAGGCATGCCATAAGGACTGTTCCTCTGACTAACAATGAAGCCGAGTATAACGCTTTGATTGTAGGACTTGAGCTAGCCTATGGACTGGACTCCAAGGAAATAGAAATCAAATGTGATTCCCAACTGGTAGTAAATAAGGTCTACAGAATCTTTGAAGCCAAAGAGGAACGCATGCAACAATATGTAGTGAAATTTCAGGCTCTGCTCGCACGGTTCAAGGAATGGTCAATTATCAACATCCCTAGGGAAGAAAACGTGGAAGCAGATGCACTAGCCAATGTGGGCTCGTCCACAAAAATGAAGGGATCAGACTCTGGTAGAGTCGTGCAGCTTATACATTCAGTATTGGATATGGACGGTTATTATGAAGTAAAGTGACCAATTTGGTCTGGGACTGGATGAATGAGATCATTGACTATCTTAAGCACAGAAAACTACCCGAAGATCCCAACGAATAGCGTTGCGCACTAAAGCAGCCGGGTACTGCTTCAGGGGAGGTCAATTGAATAGAAACATTTTCAATGCCCTTTGGCTCGATGTTTAGGAGCCTCCGAAGCTAGTTACGTCATGAAAGAAGTTCACGAAGAGATCAGCGAAAATCACTTGGGTGTGGACTCCTTGGTATTAAAGCTAATTAGGGAAAGACATTACTAGCCCCGGATGGAACAAGACGCTAAGGATTACGTTCAGAAATGTGATAAGTGTCAACGCCATGCACTTTTGGTGCATCAACTGGTAGAGTAATTGCACTCGATTTTGTAACCTTGGCCAATCATGAAGTGGGGGATGGATATAGTCGGTCCGCTGCCACCGGCTCCCGGTAAGTAAGATTTCTTTTGATTTTAATTGAATATTTTTGTAAGTGGGTTGAAGTAGGCCTTTACCACAAAATCGGCGAGCGCGAAGTGGTAGATTTCCTATGGGAAAACATAATTTGTAGGTTCAGGATACCAAAAAAGATATCTTGCGACAACGGGCCACAATTTATAGGAGCAAACGACACAAAATTCCTTGAAGACTTGAAAATCAAAAGAATCACGTCATCGCCATACCACCCAAGTGCAAACAGCCTTTCACAATTGACAAATAAAGTGATTATTTAAAATCTCAAAAAGAGATTGGATGCAGCCAAAGTAAAATGGCCCGAAGAGCTACCAGGGGTGCTATGGGCGTATCGAACAACGGCTAAATCAAGCATGGGGTAGGCATCTTTCTCTTTTGTATATGGAGAAGAAGCCATGATCCTGGTGGAAGTAGGAGAACCTACCATGAGATACTTTCGGGCGGACAAAGAAGCAAATAACGAAGCATCATTTGTCAGATTGGAGCTGCTCGACGAATGCAGGGAGTTGGCGCATATAAGGATGGGGGTCCAAAAATAGAGAATGGAAAGATATTAAAATCAACAAGCCAATCTCGTTATTTCAAACTGAGAGACTTGGTTTTAAGGAAAGTAACTCATAACACCTAGGAGCTCAACGCAGGAAAGCTGGGTCCAATGTGGGAAGGCCCCTACTTGGTTTGATTTGTCACCGACAAAGGATCATACGAATTCGCATCCTTCGCATTCAGACCAAAGATTATCCAACCATTCACTGGTGGAATGAAAATGAGGAAGACTTCCAGTGTTCAAATTCGCATCCTTCGCATTCAAACACTAGGGGGTTTGATATGATAGTACGTCAACATAATTTCCACATAAACCGGGACTACAAAATTCGGTATCAAAGTTGGATCATTGGGACTGGGGACTGCACGGCCATCCCCGTAGAAATAAGTTGTACAAATTAGCCACAAGTAACAGTATTTTGCTTATGCACTTTCAGAAATGGAAGGAATAAAGTAAAGTCCTTTTATTTTTATCTTGTTTCTTGTCCGAACGATGAATTAATTTTATCATTTGAAAGTTAAAACAGGTACTTCAAATGATAGTTCCAGAATGAACATGAGACCTCCTCTTCAAGAGCGCTGAAAACATAAGAGGACCCTCTTTTACGAAACCTCAACAGTAAAGGGTTGATTCCGGAAGAACTTATGCCCAGAATCCAAATGCCATCAGGGAAAAATGCACTTCTATATAAGAAAAAAGCTTGCGTAATACTCAAACAAAAAAGCACTTCTATATAACAACGTGTCAAGAAGCACAAGTACAAAAGTATGAAATAAAAAACAAAAAGGAAAGAAGACAAAAGCTAAACTATTGCATCCCTAGAATTCGGGGGAAGATAAGCATTTGCACCTCTAGGAGAAGTTGGTGTATTTGCCACCGGATCAAGGTCTTGACCTTCATCATCATCCCCTTCAAGTTCTTCTTCAATTCCCAAGAACTCATAATCGTAACCACAAGAGTCTGTCGCATTAGGTTGGACCGAGAGACTCCTTCGGGCAGTTGACTCTAGCTCACGGGCCTTGGCGATCTCGACATCAAAATCAATGGCACCCACTTCAGCCTCTTCCAAGGTTTTTCTCCTCATGATGTACATAGAATATGTTTTTCAACAATGAGAGAAGCCTCTCAACATTGAAGCTCTTCCTTACATTGGTTAACCTCGATCGAGAGGTTATTTCACTCGAATCTAGCGTATTGAAGGCTAACATCAAAGTCGCGGATAGTGGAGTTATAAAATTTATTATGCTCCATGACATTTTTATACTTCTCTTCCATCTGGCAATGCTTCTCCTCCGCAACAGCAGTCTCTTCTACTTTGGAGTTCAAGGATGCCTTTAATTGATTATTATTTTAGTAGAGGTAGCCTCGATCGGCAGTAGCAAGAACATCATTTTGGACCTCGGAGCACTTTCTCTTGGACTCTTGAAATTGTACCTTTTAACAGGACATTCTCTTGGTTGAGGGTCACAACCACTTTCTCGCTCTGGTACAACCGAGCCTCCAACTCAACGGCTTCGCAAGCAATTTGATTTGGCTCAACCAACAGTTGATCTTGCTATAAGGTGAGTTTCTCTTTATCAAGGATCAACCTTTGAAGGCCCTCAGAAGCAAGGAAGTTCTCCTGCAAAGCAAAATTTCAAATAAAAAATCTTGTCATAGTAAAGCTAGAAGAAATAATAAAGGGAACAAACACAATACCGTTGTTGCATTGTACATGGAAATGTTTACCATACACTCTCCTGAGATAGAATGTATTTTATTCCTATCTTTCCCTGAAGCTAGAGGCTTTAGGTAGTTGGCAAGTTCCATTGGTCGGGACAGCAGATGGCACTCGGTACAGACCGAGAGGGAGACGCTCCTCTTACTCTGAGGATCTGCGGAAGGGAGAGAATAGTTATGCCCCAAATTCCCATGGAATGGGGACTGCAGAGGAGGGGCATCCTCCTCTAGGGTGTCTACAATCATTGGAGATGATGGAGCAGTTGCTGGTGGCGAAGGCATGGTTGGCGAAGAAGGAGATGAGGCTGATGGCGTTGTGGGTTGAGAAGAAGCTGCGGCAAAAGCAGTGTTGGTTGTTGGTTTCTCAATAACAGAATATGGAGGAGGCCCGGTACTGAACCTCACAGTACCGGGAGTAGTGACTGGGACTGGAAGCAAGAGTTGGCAGCTTCCACTACATCACACTCCACCTAGAGTGCTTGGACTTCATCTTCGGTTGGTGTAACTAGCTCCACAAATTGAGCATTCTGTTGAGCCGGTGAAGGTTGTTCTCTTCTATTTGGAGGATCCCCTTCATCACTATCTTCCCCATCATCATCGATCACCACGGTGTCTGCGGCTAGCTCAGGAGCGGCGCTCTTCGCCTCTTTATTTTTACCCTCAGTCATAGACGAACGTCGCTTTTTTGTTGCTTGTTCTCCGTAGGGGACTCCGAGAGGAAGCACTTGCACTGGAAGCAGGTCCGATGACACCCGTTTGGGTGAAGACCTTCTACAGCAACCTTTCCGCATCAGCAAGATCAGCCAAAACGTCCTCCTCGGGGACGGTAACAGAGCCCTACGGTAGACCTGAATTAAACATGAAGAAAAATTATCTAGTTTTCCTATATGTGAGATAAAAATAAGATAAGTTCAACTTACCATGATTTTTGGCCTTCCACCAATATTTAATGGCCAGCTCTTTCCACCGACGGGTCTTAGGATTGGTGACGTCCAAAATCATCTGGATCTACTGGTTCAAGCCTTCAACCCTTGGTGGAGTCCACCGAGTTGCTGAAATAATGAAAAGAGAAGAATCAGTGATAGCATGAGACAACCTTTAACTAGAAGAAAGGATAGATGTTTAACTTATGTGTACAAAGGACAGAAGTTGAACTTACGTGTACGCTTTCATGATTCAGGAAATGAAAGACTTGTGGCCAGGATGATGTCCCTGATGGAAACTACAACGAACCGATTTATCCATCCACGGTAGTTGTCATCATTCATGCTGGTGAACAAAGCATGGTGACCATGTTTGCACCACGAAAAATCTTGGGGGAATAAAGGTTCATTAGTCGAGCCAGAGAGAGCTCTTCCCCCATCTCCTGGTATAGACGCCGAAGACAGGCTACCATCCACCACACATAACGGCTCACATGTGCCAAGAAGAGCTGGTAACTGAAGAAAAACTCAAAGATTATGGAATCAAGTCCCCCGATCAATGAGAACGGTCCCAAAGTGAAGGGGTACGCATAAACGTACGTAAAACCCTTCTTGGGGAAGGTTACCCACTCCGCTAGATCGGGAGCGATGATGTTTAAATTATATCAACCACAGTCTTCCTTCACAACAGGGATGCTAGAAGGACAGATGGAAAAAGGATATACACCAACAACCCATATGCAGGAGTTAGCAGAAGGGAACTTCTCTTCGAAGTCCTTAGTCGTGGTAAGCTTCCTGGGGATAATGGTGCTCACAGCCCATGTGCTAGAAGTTAGCAGAAGGGAACTTCTCTTTGAAGTCCTTAGTCGTGATAAGCTTCCAGGGGATAATGGTGCTCATCGTAGGAGGAGCAACATCATCAGTACTTTCCTAGTTCTTTGAAGAACTAGAATTTTTGGATGAGGTGGACATAGTTAGCATAAGGAAGTAAGGGGTTGTTTCAAAAAGAAGGTTAAAGGAAGTTGAAAGAAAAAGTGAGTTGAGTAAAGAATGTATGAGAGAGTTCAAAATATTGTGAAGTATAAAAGGAGAAGATTGAAGCATATAAGTTAAAGAATAGGCGGCTAAAATTGTGGTCATGATTACCTTCGATAATCGGCGAAAGTATTTCTGAATCATGGGATGACGCGTGTTCAGGGCATTAAATACGGGGAGACGTATGTCTAATCAAGCATTAGAAATTTTTCAGAGGGGGTCAGAGAATTTTCTGCCAAGAAAGGTATTGGTATCTTCACCAACTTCCCGGTGACATAAGGATGTACCACCGGAAAGCAGGGTGATTATCTATATAGGGTAAAAAATATTCATATTTTATGCTTGCATAATATAGTGATGCGTGGACTCAGATATAGATGGAAAGCGAGGCAAGTGGGAATCAAGTCCGAGGGCAGCAATCTCGGTTGTTTCTGAAGGGAATGTTACTCATAAAGACAAATTAGCCTGTCACCCGATAGTTTTCAATGGAGAATATTCTGTAATATTAAATACGTAGTCCGTTATAGAGAACATGGAATTCATAGCCTGCCGCTAAACTTTCTTCAGTGGCCCCCATAATTGTCATTTAAGATGAGCTTGATCCTAGGACCTTGTTCCCTAGGTGCAACTATAAATAGCAATTTCAACAGCATTAGAGGATGACAAATTTGCCGACAAACTTATGTTATAAATTGTTCAAAAGCTCAATAATATTTCATTCTTGCTTATTAATATTGCTATTACTGCCTTTGGAAGCTACACCCCCAGAATCAGGCTGTTCAATGTCTTATTTCGATTTCAACACTAAGTATTGTATTTTTTATTTAATTTATTTATTATTTTGGGATCAAATCGATTTGTTTGTTTATCAACCACGTATAAATTTAACTGTACCATTTTACAGATGAACACCAGTGGTTTCTCGTTTACTTTTTGTTTCTTTCTCTAGTTTTTTGCTTTAAAAGGGGATTACGTTATGTTGTGTTTTTGTTTTGTTTTTCTAATAAAGGGAGCGAAAACAAAAAAGCAAAGGTGTGGTCATGAAATTAAGGAATTTCTTCCAAGACGTTGTGGAACTTTGTCTTATAGAGAAAGAACCAATGATGTCTCAAGGAAGGTCCACCATACAACTACATTCCTCTCTTTATTTATTCTAGATTTTGGGTAAGTCATACAGATGTTGATGATATGAGATACTTGGGAACTTTTACTCTGTGCATATATGCAGAATTTTACAGAAGTACTGCGTAGAGACGGATCCGAATTTTAATTTAGGGATGGAAAAATAGTTAAAAAAATAGTTATTCATTCATATTATTCATTAAAAATGGTTGGATAATTAATCTTTTATAAACGGGTCAAATATGAATAAGAACTATATTATCCACTTATAAAATGGATGGGTTACATTTGTAAAGCCTCAAATTGGGGATTTTCTCAAGTTTGAAATAATTCCCAAACAAGAATTCTCCCAAGAGTGATCATATTCATGTTAAGATTTCAGACGTGAATCGAGCTCCACATCTCCTCCAATGGAGGATTCTGAAGATTCTAGAAGGAGCCCGTAGAGAGAAAAGAAGAGATACTGAAGAATCTGATAATATGTGAAAATGAATCTCTATTCGAGGTATTGGGTATTGCTAAATATATATACATGTGGCATTTCCATTAACTAACTCATTTATGTATTAACACTAACTAATGCTGACTCAGCACAATTATAAGAAGTAAGATAAAATAAATACTTAGTCTTAATACCTCGTCCCCCTTCAAATTGGATGTGAGGAAATCACACCCAACTTGCTAAGAACAGAGCAATGTTTGATCCTAGTGAGAGCTTTGGTAAGAACATCTTCCAGCTGCTGACCAGTGCTAATATGGTGCAAAGAGATAAGTCATTCCTGAAGTTTGGTACGCACGAAATGACAATCTACTTAAATGTGATTAGTCCTTTCATGGAAAAAATGGTTCCTAGCAATGTGCAGGGCAGAGAGGCTATCACAATGTACAGTTATTGGCAAACAAATTGACACAGTGAGTTCTTCAAGTAGTCTTGATAGCCAAACAAGTTCCCCAACAACTTTTCTAAGGGCTCTATATCCTGCTTCTGCTAAAGAGAAGGATATGGTTTCTTGCTTCTTGGATTTCCAACTAATTGGGCTACCACCTAAGAACACAACATAGCCAGACACTGATCTTCTAGAATATGGGCGTACTGCCCAATCAGAATCATAGTAGGCAACTAGTGAGAGATCATCTGCATTGCTGAAAAATAGTCCCAGAGTAGGATCCTTCTTTAAGTACCTCAGCATGTGATAGGTTTCCTGTAAGTGGGGCTCCCTAGGATCTTGCATAAACTGACTGAGATGTTGGATTCCATATGCTATGTCCAATCTAGTGTTAGTGAGGAAATTTAGTTTCCAACTATCTTTCTGTAGAAGGTAGGGTTAGGCGATGGAGCCCCCTCTTTTGTTTTTAACTTTATTGTAGGATCAAGGGGAGAAGTCAATACTGGAGAATGAAGGCACTCATATTCCTTTAACAAGTCCAAAACAAATTTTCTTTGTGAAATGATAATGCCATCTGACTTATAAAGGATTTATATCCCTAGGAAATAGTGCAACTGTCCTTAGTCCTTAATCTTGAACATGTCATGTAGGAAGTCCTTAAGTTGGTTGATCTCTTCAGAGTCAGTCCTTTGAGCAGCACATCATCTACATATACTACTATAAATAGAATAACCCTGTTCTCTGTTGAATAAATAGTACTCATGCATTGAGTGTGTATACCCCCTTGAATACAGGACTTCAATCAATTTATCATACCACTGCATGCTTTCCTATTTCAGTCCATAAAGAGACTTGTTCAACTTGCAAACTAACCCTGAAGATTGTACTTCAAGGCCTGGAGAAGCTTGCATATACACCTCCTCATGCAAATCTCCATGGAGAAATGCATTGCTCACATCAAGTTGTGAGATTTGCCATTTCTTCTTTGTTGCTATGGAAATGAGGGACCTGACAGTGGTTATCTTGAATACTGGATAAATGGTCTCTGTGTAGTCTACACCAGCTTGTTGAGTATACCCCTTAACAACTAACCTTGCTTTGTATCTTTCTACACTACCATATGCTCTATGTTTGACTTTATACACCCATCTACATCCAATGGCTTGTTTTCCTTTGTGTAAGGGGACTAGATCACATGTGTTATTAGCATATAAGGCTTCAAACTCCTATGTCATGGCACTCTGCCAAGCTAGGTACATAGCTTCTTCTTCATATGAAGTTGGTTCTCTATCATTACAAATGTTCTTTACAATAGCTGACTATTAGGATGCAGGGCATCAGAAAAAATGTGGTTATTACGGGAAAGCATGGCATGTAAGGAGAAGTTAGAATTGGATTTTAGGTTTGGTATATTGCAAACATAATCATTTATATTTGAAGGTAATTTGTGTTCCCTATGAGATCTTCTAGAACACAGTGGTTCCCCTAGTGACTGTTGAGGGGCAGTTATGTCTTGAAAGTGTTCTACTGGAACTTGTGTCTCATATGAGGGAGAGATAGGTGAAGAGGTGAGAGGTGATGCATCAAGACTTGGGGAGTTGGTGTTCTCCTTATCAGTGATGTTGTGGGAGATACAAGTGTCAATATGATCAGATGGATTATCAGTGAATGGTGTATTAGGAAAGATGGGTGGAATATTGTTTACAGTAGGATTGAAAGTGAATGGAAAGATTGACTCATAGAAGAAAACATCTCTAGAGATATGTATTTTCTTAGTGGCTAGAATTAGCACCTTGTACCCCTTTGTGCCAAAAGTATATCCTAAAAAAACATGTGGGGTAGTTCTTCGTTCAAGTTTGTCTCTAAGAGGCTTTGGTACAGTGGGACAATACAAGCATCCAAACCTCCTCAAGTCAGAATAATTGGGCTTCTTTTTGTACAAGAGTTCAAAAGGGCATTTGTTCTTTAGAGGAGTTGTTGGAAGTCTATTAATGAGGACGTATGCACTCTCCCCAATATTTCAATGGTAACTTGCATTGAAAAAGTAGTATCCTGGCCACTTTAAGAAGATATTTATGTTTTTTTCCACCACTCTATTTTGTTGTGGTGTGTCAGGACATATCTTTTGGTGGTTTATTCCCTTTGATTGAAAAAAGGAATTTGCTTCATTGCTAGTAAACTCTACACCATTGTCAACCCTTATACATTTGATGGTGGTTTGGAATTGGTTTTCCACCATGCTTACAAAAGCCATTATTACTTGTAGGGCATTGCTTTTGCAACCCAAGAGATGTGTACAAGTGGATCTACTATAATCATCTACCAGAGTAAGGAAGTATTTGAAGTTATTGTGTATGGCTCATGATAGGGGCCCCACAGATCCACATGAAGTATTTCAAAAATTTCAGTGGTCTCAGTTGTTCTCTGGGGAAAGGGTAATCTAGAGTGTCTAGCCATAGGACAAATGTTGAACATGAAAGGTTCAGAAAAAGTTACAGGTATAGTAGGAATTCCTTTCATTTTACTAAAGGGTACATGACCAAGTCTAAAATTCCACAACAAGTCTACATTATCACTGAGAGATGTACTAGAATGCAAACCAGGAACACTGTCATTATTATTATTGTTGTAGGTGGAATTATTTACAATAGGAAATGAATTGTAAGAGTGGGATAGACAGTATATAATATTTACATCATTAGCATGAATAGAAATACAAGGAAGATCATATTTTTTCTCAAGTGTGAGACTACCTTTCTTCAAGCACTTAGAACAGAGGAAGTACAGTCCATCATACAACTTACCAATCTCCAGCAGCCTCTTCAGTGAAGGGGCCTTCAGTAGATGGTAGGCTTATTATGTTTGGAAGTTTAACTAACAAAGGAAATGGTAGGCTTATTATGTTTTGTAGGTGAGTTTTGTTAAAAGTCATATGGTGTGATGCCCCGGAATCTAATATCCACAAGTCATCTTTTGCACTAAACACTTGCATGATGGATTATCAAAATCAATTGAGGAAGTGCAAGGAAACATACCTGCAAAGTTCACTGATGCTCCACTAGACATGTTTGCACTGGCTGAATTCTCTCCAGTATTTCCCATATAAAAATGTTGCAGCAAGATAACAATATGCCCATACTGCTCCTTTGAATGTTTCATGCCTTGAGTTTCTCCATGATGATCCAATCTCTATCCTCTTTCTACATTTGTGAGTGCATTGACCATGGCATTCTTTCCATTGTTAAACCTTATGTTGTTCTTATATCCTTGAGAGTTCTGCTTGAACTGTTGTGGTCCTTGATTGAATCCCTGAGGGTATCCATGTAGTTTGTAGCACTTGTCCTTAGTGTGACCTTGTCGTTTGCAATAGTCACAAAAGGGTCAAGGTCTTGTAATTTGATTTCCAGTCCCAGCTGAGTAGTTCGTCTTGAAATTTCTTCCTCCTAGATTGGCATTCAGTGCCGTGGTTGGTTGATTTCTTGGCCTAAATTCCCTATGTTTTTCTTCCTGTATCATAAGAGAAAATGCTTGTGCCATAGACGGCAAAGGATTCATCATAAGTATACTTCCTCGAACAACCGTATAAACTTCATTGAGTCCCATTAGAAATTGTATCAATCTTCTGTCTTGTTCTGCCTTATGCATACTTTCCTTCACCCCACAGGTACACACATAACTACACTGAGTTTTAATGCTGAGAGTGTTCAATTCTTCCCAAAGTTTCTTCATTTTTGTGTAGTAGCCAGTGATATCAAGTACACCCTGACTCAAATCATTGATCTCTTCTGAATCTGATACAGTTTAGCTCAGTTCATTTGATCATATCGATCCTCCAATTCCTTCCACAGTTCAACATAATCATTCACATATTCGACACTGTCAGCGATGTCCTTTGACAGAGAATTTAAGATCCAGGAGGTGATCATATCGTCGCACTTTTCTCAGTGACGAAAGTGTGGAGAAGTTATATCGGGTCTTCTACTGTCTCCGTTGATGAAACCTAATTTTTTTTTCACTGAAAGAGCTCTAAGTATGCTTCTTCTCCATGAAAGGTATCCAATTCTATCGAATGGAACTGAAACTAGTGTGGAACCAGGACTATCAGAAGGATGTTGTGGTTGTCTCGTCAGTCTGCTCTGTGATTGCCATAGAAATTTTGTGAAAATAGTTGAATTGATCTTCGTGTGGTTGATATTTCTTCTATTTGTCGACAAATCGTCACTGCATGTGTCTGATTCAAGTTTTCCCCAAATTCTTATTGATGAAGGAAAAACCCTAGATTGCTTGGTGATTAGAAACAACAGAACGAGAGAAGGCGTGGTCGTCGATAGAACCTCCGCTCTTATACCATGTTAAGATTTCAGACGTGAATCGAACTCTACATCTCCTCCAATGGAGGATTATGAAGATTCTAGAAGGAGCTCGTAGAAAGAGAAGAAGAGATAATGAAGAATCTGATAAGATGTGAAAATGAATCTCTATTCAGTGTATTGGGTACCGTTCAGTATATATACATGTGGCATTTCCACTAACTAACTCATCTATGTATTAACACTCACTATAACTAATGTTGACTCAGCACAATTACAAGAAGTAAGATAAAATAAATACTTAGTCTTAATAATTCAAGAAGTCATGCATAATATGGATAGCTATATTATCTGCCGGTTAATTCATTTTTTATCCGGATTAAATATGAGTCGAGTCATATATATATATTTGTTTTTTTGTATTACTCATTTCTGACCCGTCCATATCCAACCTGATCTGCCCGTTTGCCACCCTAGGTTTAATCATCAAAATTATGGGTTAGAATATGATATTTGTTGAATGTTTATTGTTTTTCACATATATATTTGTATTTCATATGAAAATACTGGATTCAATTGAACCCGTAGCTATAAGACTACATCCGCTACTGATACTATGGTGGCTTTACTTCAAGTTAATATTTATTTTGTATTAATTAAAATTGGTGTCAGCTTAGTATAGTTTTGCGGTGCTTAGTAAAGGGTGTCTATGCCCCTGTGTTCATCACTAATGCTCCTTTTTGGGTTACGTACTGGCATTTTCCAAGGCGCAATCCAAAGGATTAAACAAACTTGGGCAGTTAGGCAAACCAGAAAAGTTAAGAATTGGTAGTGAAAATAATTAAGCAAAATGAAGAAATCCAATACCTCGTTAAGGTTAAAGGTTTATGGTAAATTTGAACCAGAACAATATCTTCGTAGCATAATAAAGAAAGAGTTAAGGAGATAGGAGCTGAGAGATGTGGGGTCTGAAAAGAACTGATGAACTCTCAGTGACATATGCTGAGACTCTTGAGTTTCTAATGTCATCACACCAGCAGATCTACTCAATCAATCCAGCTTTACAACATATTTTATCTTTGGTAACTATATTGGGCCGGGGATTATTCGCTCGTATAATAAGGCTTATTAAAGACGAAGCATTCCCTCAGAGAATTTTTTTTAAGAAATTTTACTTCTTATGACGAATTACTATACCTTATTTATTATAAATTAAAATAATTTTAAAATATTATTATTTATAGTTATCTTTTTTATTTTATATCAAAATAAGTATTTATTTATACCTACCACTGAGGCATGAAATATGTCAATTATGTTATTTTTCTCTCTTCCTTCTCTCTCACTCTCTCAACAAGATTCTCAATCCTCTCTTTTCTCCATGAAATCAGCAGAATCATCATGGTCATCGTCAGAATCATCATTGGCGTCATCATCCACTATTGGTTCATCCTCTTAGGCGAACAGATCTTGCCATGGCTATGCTAGATATGAGGTCTGGATTTTAATTCGTCTCTATTTTTAGCTTTAATACGGTGTATACAGTATTTTGGCTTGGTCGGAAAACGCCATTTTCATCTAATTTTTTTCTCTACTTTGCTATTTTAGTCACATACAATTATACAAATACATTGTATTTTGTACAAATACATTATATCTTTGTGTAAATACATTAATTTTTTGCCTTTATTTATGTATTTTGAAGGTCTGTATTTTCGAATATAGCCGAATTGAATAAAACAGTATACACACTATTTCTTGATTACCTCACTGTTATTATAATATAATCGCGTGAATACATGGAACACAACACAGTTGCAACGAAATTTATGCAAAATCGATTTAGTTCAATTAAATTAGAAGTGTTACACGCTAATTGATTCCCTTTCCGTTATTTTTAAGGCAAATTTTGTTATTGTATTCATGAATACAGTAGTGTGAATACAATCGCACAGCTGGATTTTTCTATTTTTTTAGGCAAATTTTGCTACTGTATTCATGAATGCAGTAGCGCGAATACATATACAGTCGCGTAGCAGCAAAGTTTATGTAGAATTGATTTTGTTGAATTAAATTAGGAGTGATACACACTAATTGATCCTCTTTCCGCTACCAAACAACTGGGTTCCCCTATTTTGTAGGGTGAATTTGGCTACTGTATTCATGAATACAGTAGCGTAAATACAGTCGCACATCTGGATTCCCTTATTTTTTAGGTGAATTTCTCAACTGTATTCATGAATATAATAGCGCGAACGAATAAATAATAGCTATATAAAGTAATTATGTATATGATAGCGAATACAGTCGTACATCTGGAATTCCCTATTTTTTAAGCGAATTTTTGCAACTGTATTAATGAATACAGTAGCGCGAACGAATACTATCGCATAACAACTAAATAGTAGTTATAGAAAGTAATTATGTATATGATTAAAAAATAAATAGCTACTAAATAATAGTGGATTCGAAAATTGCTTTTTCTCTTTATACACCGGGCACAAATCGATACCTCGCGTTAAATATGGTGAACTTCATGGTTTAATACAATTGATACTTCAAAGTATTCCTTTTCACTTTCAATTTCAAATACTCATTTTTCCAGTTCAAGTAAATATTGTTTAAAGCCTACTTAATTATATTTCAAGACTTCAAGTGGAGAACCTATGACATTATGGGGGCATTTGTATTTATGCCCATTTTTTGTGTCACGTTTTAACTTGTGCTTGCTTTGCGAAAAAATTTAAAAGTGTACCCTCTTTTTCGAACTTCAGCATACAGGGATGAAGTAGCAAAGGCAATCACGCAAAACTTTAGCATTCTAGTAGACGGGCCTGAAGTAGCAAGTGTGCTGAACCAAGTGTGCTGAAGTTTTTGTTTGTAATTGATGAACTTAAGCATAGTAGCTGAAGTTTTGTTCTCTATTTTCTGAAGTTTTTGTTTGTAATTGCTGAAGATTTTATTTTTGTAACTGACGAACTTCAGCTCTAGAGCTGAAGTTTTTGTTTTGTAACTAACGAACTTCAGCTCTAGAGCTGAAATTTTTATTTTTGTAACTGGGAACTTCAGCTGAAGTTTTTGTTTTGTAACTGGCGAACTTCAGCTCTAGAGCTGAAGTTTTTGTTTTTGTAACTGGCGAACTTCAGCTCTAGAGCTGAAGTTTTTGTTTTTGTAACTGGCGAACTTCAACTCTAGAGCTGAAGTTTTTGTTTTGTAACTGGGAAAATTCAGCTCTAGAGCTGAAGTTTTTGTCTACTAACTTATGTAATTATTTATATTTTTTTTTTAAATAATCTGATAAACATATTTATGGCAATCATCCCATTAACTGAAGTTCCATAGAAGCACCAACAACAGCAGAAGAAAGAAGAAGAAGAAGAAGAAAACGAATGAGGAGAAGGATGAGGAGAAATGGGGCTAAAGTAATTTAAAAAGTGGGTACAAGTTAAAAGTTTTTTAGAAAATGGGTATAGGTTAAATGGGGGCAACCAAATAGGGCGCCCCAAGCAATTTTTACGACAATTATGGGCCCGTTTGCAATAAAAAAATATTTTTTTTCAAAATCGGCGCTTGGTCAGAAAAATTTTAAATTTCACTTGAAGTTGAATTTCAGTTTTTTTTTTTTTTTTTGAAAATTTTAGAAGCTCAAAAAACTGATTTTCAAAAAACGTTTTTACTTTAAATCACTCAAATTAAAAAACAGTTTCAAATCGTATTCATGTCCAAACACAACTTTAATTTTCAAATACCATTTTTCAATTTTTTTTCCACGTTTTTCCGTAAATTTCACAAATTTTATATCCAAACGCCCACTATATCTTCTTGGGTTCTATGTATAGTAATTGAAATTTCTATTCTTTTGCAGTAACTTAACATTTCTAACGAATCATATTATTTAGATTTTATCCCACGGAATGGGGTTATATTATATAAATCCGTAGATGTACAAGTGTAATGTTTTTGATTTACTGATAGCCAATAGAAACTATTTGATCGTTTCATTTTCCGATATTAAAATGCAAAATATGGGCAATTATTATAAAACAATAAAAGAAGAAAAGAGTATTGCCGAGAAAAGTAGAGAAAGAGAATTCTTATTGATTTTGGGATGAATTACAATGGAATAGAACATCTCTATTTCTAGGGGAAAAATAACTTAGCCATCAAGTAACAAATCCTAAGATCTCTCTCAAACTAAATATTCACCGTAAATAAAATACTATTTATAACAACAACACTTTTGATCTACTTTGTATACTCGTAGATCCTCGTCTGCGACCAATTTCTATTATTTCAATCCCTTCATTCCCATTTATTTATCAGGATAAAATTTTACACGCTCCTTAAAAAAGTACTAGTAATAAGACGAGTAATTTGACTAATTTATCATTTTTCTAATTTGTTGATTTTTGTCTATTTATGTACCTCTTAATTCTAGAACAATTTTAATACTAAGGTTAAAGTTGAAAAAAAGAAGTTAACTATAATTTTCTGAATTAATAATACTACTAGAAATCCGGAAAAAAGCAACCAGAAAAAGCGACCAAAGTTGGTCGCTTATTGGCCAAAAAGCGACCAAATAGCGACCAAAATGGGTTGGTCGATATCAAGCTGGTCCCTTTACCTTAGGGACCAATGTTGGTCGCTAATCAGCGACCAACATTGTTCTCTAAGATAAAAGGCCTAAATATTCCTGTAAAGAAAGTAGCGACCAACGTTGGTCGCTATATTATTTTAATAATATAAATTAGGCGACCAACATTGGTCTCCACATGTAAACTACGTTTTTATTATTTATTATTAATCATAAAAAACGACCAACTTTGGTTTGTAACGAAAATATTGTATTTTAAAATCTAGAAAATAGAGACCAAAGTTGGTCGCTCTATTATAAATTTTTATATATTTTTTTTAAAATAAGCGACCAAAATTGGTCGCCAACTGCAAGAATTAATTTTTTTTAATTATAAGCGACCAACTTTGATCGCCATATTTCTAGAAATTATTTTTTTAAAATTGAATAGCGACCAAAGGTGGTCGCTTTTCGAGAAATCTGGATTAAATGGCGACCAAGGTTGGTCTATTGCCCAGAAGATTGTTTTTTTTAAGTAAAAAGCGACTGAATAGAGACCAAAGTTGGTCACTTTTCTTGGTATATTTTTGGCAGAAACTGCCTGTTTTGGCAGCTACTCTGCATGACATGAAGCATCCTACTCTTCCAAGAAAAATATTTTACCTTTAATTCTTTTTATTAGCATTTCCATACTTTTGTCACTCAAATCATTGTCAGAATCCGAAGAAATATATCACCAATTCCATTAAGCTTTTACGGATCAGATTTGGAAGAAAGTTGATAATAAAACTTCATTTTGTCTTTGTCATCATAGAGTCTTATGATCCCCGTTTTATGGGAACTGCCATGACCAACGGAACACATTCCATCCCCATCAACCCTGTCACTCTCAATTAAACTTCTTTTCCTCTTGGAAAATGAAGTAGAGAATTCCTCTATAACCTTTTTTTTTATCTACTTAGGAAATGTTAAATTCCTACCTACACCATCACTAAATGAAACACATGACATTGTCTTCTCATCATCATTGTCGCTAATGAGAAGAACAATTAAAGGCACACTCTGCCAGGTACCGTGTCTTAGTTATTTTTTGTAGAAGTTCTATTGCATGTCTACTAAAGTCATCAACCCCTTCTACAAAATTTTCCCACAATCTAAAATTCCAATACATAAACCAAAATTTTAATTTATATCCTAATGGTTCAACTCATATCCACAAAAATTCAAGTCATATCCTAAAATTTCAATTTATAATCTAAACTTCCAATACATAAACCAAAATTTTAATTTATATCCTAATGGTTCAACTCATATCCACAAAAATTCAAGTCATATCCTAAAATTTCAATTTATAAACTAAAATTCTAATAAATAAACCAAAATTTCAATTTATAATCTAAACTTCCAATACATAAACCAAAATTTCAATTCATATCCTAAAGGTTCAACTCATATACTAAAATTTCAATTTATAATCTAAAATTCCAATACATAAACAAAAATTTCAATTCATATCCTAAAGGTTCAACTCATATCTACAAAAGTTCAGCTCATATCCTAAAATTTCAATTTATAAACTAAAATTTCAATACATAAACCAAACTAAAAGTTCAATTTATAAACTAATAGTCCAATTCATATCCTAAAATTTCAATTTATAATCTAAAATTCCAATACATAAACCAAAAGTTCAATTCATATCCTAAAGGTTCAACTCATATCCTAAAATTTCAATTTATAATCTAAAATTCCAATACATAAACAAAAATTTCAATTCATATCCTAAAGGTTCAACTCATATCCACAAAAGTTCAACTCATAACCTAAAATTTCAATTTATAATCTAAAATTCCAATACATAAACCAAAATTTCAATTCATATCCTAAAGGTTCAACTCATATCTACAAAAGTTCAACTCATATCCTAAAATTTCAATTTATAATCTAAAATTCCAATACATAAACCAAAATTTCAATTCATATCCTAAAGGTTCAACTCATATCTACAAAAGTTCAACTCATATCCTAAAATTTCAATTTATAAACTAAAATTCTAATACATAAACCAAAATTTCAAATCATATCCTAAAGGTTCAACGCATGTCTACAAAAGTTCAACTCATATCCTAAAATTTTAATTTATAATCTAAAATTTCAAGACATAAACCAAAATTTCAAATCATAGCCTAAAGGTTCAACTCATATCTACAAAAGTTCAACTCATATCCTAAAATTTCAATTTATAAACTAAAATTCCAATACATAAACCAAACTAAAAGTTCAATTTATAAACTAAAAGTCCAATTCATATCCTAAAATTTCAATTTATAAACTAAAATTTCAATACATAAACCAAACTAAAAGTTCAATTTATAAACTAAAAGTCCAATTCATATCCTAAAATACTCAATTTATAAACCAAAATTTCAATTCATATCTTATAGGTTCAACTTATATCCACAAAAGTTCAACTAATAACCTAAAATTTCAATTTGTCTAAAATTTTAATACATAAACCAAAATTTCAATTCATATCCTAAAGGTTCAACTCATATCCACAAAAGTTCAACTCATAACCTAAAATTTCAATTTATAATTGTAACGACCCGACCGGTCGTTTTGAGCTTTTGCACTTTGCTCGCTAGTTCTCGGGCATGAATTTCCCCGTGTGGTGTATTATGACTTATGTAAATCGTTGGTGTTGGGTTTCAGGTTAATTAGAATGAATTTGGAAGAACAATTCTCAGTTGAAGCTTGAAATTTGAAAGGTTTGACCAAGATTTGACTTGTTTGTATTTGATCTCGGATTTGAATTTTTATGGTTTGGTTAGCTCCGTTAGGTGATTTGGGACTTAGAAGCTTGATCGGAATGGATTTTGGAAGCCGTGGAAGGTTTAGGCTTGAATTGGCGAAATTGAGATTTCGGCGTTTTCCGGTTGATAGGTGAGATTTTGATATCGGGGTCAGAATGGAATTACGAAAATGGGAGTAGGTCCATTGTGTCATTTGTGATGTGTGTGCAAAATTTCAGGTCATTCGGACGAGGTTTGATAGACTTTTTGAAGAATTCGGAATTTGGAAGTTTTGGAATTCTTAGGCTTGAATCCGAGGGTAATTTGATATTTTGATGTTTTTTTGAGCGTTTCGAAGGTTGGAACAAGTTTGAATGATGTCATCGGATAGGTTGGCATGTTTGGTTAGGGCCTCGAGGGGCTCGGGATTGATTCAGATGGTTGACAGGGAGTTGGAATGGGTTTTGAAACCATTTATTGTGCTGCTGCTGGTGTTTTCGCACCTGCGAAAGTGGAGTCGCAGGTGCGATCACGCAATGCGGAAGGGGCAGTCGCAGGCGCGAGAATTTGCTGGGCCAGGAGAGGTTTGCAGGTGCGGGGGGGTTGTCGCACCTGCAATGCCGCAGGTGCGGAGAAATGCTCTGCAAGCGCGAAAATGTCTGGATAGAATGTTTAAAAGGATGGATGCGAAATTTGTTCTTATTTTCTCCATTGTTGCATGCGAACTTGAGAGCTCTTGAGAGAGAATTGGAGGGAAATCAAGGGAAACCATCTGGATGTAATAATTCCAACTTCATAACATGATTCTATGTCAATTCCTAAGTGATTAAGCCACAAAATTTCTGGAAATTTAGTTAAGATTGGGGAAGAAGGGTCCATGAGAATTTATATTTTCTTTTGAGGTTTTGGAATGGCAATTGTGGTCCGATTTTGGTGTTCTTGGTATGTATAGAAAGGTGAGAGGACGAGGGTTCTAATGATGTAATAATTTTCGGATTCCGAGACTTGGCCCGGGGCTCGGGTTTTGCCGAATTTCGAGATTTTTGTTTAAATTTGATGATTTTCGATTGGGTTGTGCTCCATGAGTATATTTTAATGATGTCGAACTGATTTTGGCTAGATTCGGTGCAATCGGGAGCCAATTTTAGGGGCAAGTGCATTCCAGACTAGTGTCGCGGCCCGGTAGAGGTAAGTAATGGTCTTAAATTTTGTCCAAAGGGTATGGAACCCCGAACTACATATTTTTTTCAACTGAATTTGGAATGGCACACATGTCGGATGACGAATATGTGGCGCGTACTGATTTTTGGATTGGACTAGATCCTCTCCGTGGCAACTAATAAGTTGCGTATTTACTCAAAAACTTGTGTTAAATTATGTTTCAAAGATTTGTGAAATATTTGGGCTATAAGCCATGCTTGGGGCCTCGTGCCGATCTGTTTAGACCCTTTGAGGGTGTTTCACTGCTGTTTTCCTCACTACCTGTTGATGGTTTTACTCAGCATCATTATGCATACTGTTTTATTTGAAACTTAGCCTGATCTACACTACTTGAGCATTAAACTGATGTTTTCGGGTCGACTTACCCGTTCTATTACTTCGCCCGAGGGGCTTTTCGAGTGATTCCATCGAGTGTGGCCGAGGACCAAGAGTGATGGTGAGGTGCTGAGTGATATTAGCGCTTGTGCTAAAGGATTCCCTCCGGAGTCTGTACACACCCCTAGTGAGTGCACCGAGTGCGAGTGATTGAGTTATTGGGAGGCTTGAGTGACTATGAGGTGCTGAGTGATTGTGAGGTGCTGAGGGATTGGGAGGAAATGCCCGAGGGGCTGTTTATGAAACATGTTTTCACCCGAGGGGCTACTTATGATTTCACTACATTCATTTCATACCAAATATTTGGTTTAAAGTTACTAAAAATGTGCATTGTTTTAAGAACTTTTATGAAGTTGATTTCGAAGGCATGATGTTTTCGTATATTTATGTATACTATTGGAAAGTAAGGCTGTGTATATTGTGACTTGTTGTGACATTGATTTTTATGTGATTTCATGCCACTTAGACTTGATTTATCTCCATTACTACTGAGTTGGCGTACTCACATTACTCCCTGCACCTCTGTGTGCAGATTCAGGAGCAGAGATCGAGCATTAGCTTGTATATATATATATACACCGCAGCGGAGCCGGATCGTGGGGATATAGAGGTAGATGTTCAGCGTTCGCAGCATCTTTGCCTTCCCTTCCTATTGTATTTAGCTTTGATTCGGAGTTTTGTATCTTATTACTTTATTTTGACTTATTTCATTAGATGCTCATGACATGTTGGCTCCGGGTTTTGGGGATGGAAGTATTGTATATAAAATTTGGCCTATCATATTAAGTAAACTTTCTGTATATTGTTATGAATTTCTTGAAACTTAAATGAGATTTTCAAAAGAAAATGTGAACACACGGTAGTCGGCTAGCCTAGTTCCATGATAGGCACCATCACGGCCGGTTTGGATTTGGGGTCGTGACAGCTTGGCATCAGAGCTCTAGGTTTCATAGGACTCAACGGTCATGAGCAGGTTTCGTAGAGTCTTGCGGATCAGTACGGAGACGTCTGTATTTGTCCTCGAGAAGTTGCAGAACCTTTAGGAAAAACTTCACATTCTTGAATTCTTATCGTGCGTCCTTGATTCAGCTTGAAATGTAACTCTTGAATTCCTTCCACGCGTTCGTATGTGCGCATGAGCGCTCAGTATCAGATGTACCTTGATGTCTTGTGATTCCCTGATCGAGGGGCGAGATGTGATCTCTGTGAGTTTGATGTGGGGCCAATCTGGAGGACTTGAGGTCGGATCCTTGCCTATGGCCTGAGCACCGAGGTGCTGGTTGTGTGAGCTAGTGTTTTTGAACTTATATGTTCGGTAGTGCCCTATTAGTGGGAGTGACGGTTGGATGACTATGTGATGAGTATGTTAGTACTGCGAGAAGTATCCATATGATTCGGAAGCGGTGAGAGGGGTCTGCTGGATGATAGAAGAACTATTAGGTGCTTGAATTCCATCGTGATTCGAGGTATAGCCCTGAGTTATGGCTGTGTGAAGGATCTTTTCATGTTTTCTAGTTGGGAGTGAAGTAAATTTTATGTTGCGGTACAAGTTCAGACTCTGGAAGACTAAGTGACTGCGTACATTTTATGACGGTGGAAGGTATACGAAAATGTTAACTGAAGGCAAAGCAGGTGGGTTATCTCCTGCGAAGAGTTCTGGGGTTGTTTGACCCTGATGTGACTGTTAGAAGATCTCATGTGCAAGTGAAATGAAGTGTTGAAATTTGAATTTTGGGTCGCTTAAGAGAGGGGGATTAACTGTTGCGAGAATGAGTGCGAGATTTGCCGAAGATTTAAAGTACTAGATGATCTGTGTTTTCACAAGATTAAAAAGGATTTGAGTTTAATCTCACTATGTTATTGTGGCATCAATAGAGTATAAGTGTTATAGGTTATTGAGTGTATTTTGATCTATGGCTTCGAGTCAAGTGGGGGAGTCTACCGTGAGTAGTTGATTGCACAGTTAGGTGCTATGTTGGTTCCAATTTGAGGCATGCGGGTGAATCAGTTATGGCTTGCGAAATTGAGACCAAGGATGGCTCGGGTAAAGGAAAATTGTGACGAAGGTTATATTATGCTTCATAGGTGTGAGAATCACGGGGTATCTTGAGTTGTTGTTGGCAAGAATGCTCGGTGCATAGAGCAGGAAATTGCTTGGTTGTATTGGGATGAGGTTACATTCTGCGGTGTCGGAGTGCCAATGAGGCACGGGTTGTTCGGTTTATTTGATCAGACTAATTGCAGTTTGAATAGAGTGAATGACTCTCGAGAATGGTTCTAATGTATTCAAGATTCTACATGTAACAATTGGGTATTTTAAAGTTTTATATGTGGTTAGGAACTGAGTTTTCATTTGGAAGATGTCAAGGCTTGTGGTACTTTCTACATTAACTATGGGATTCTATATATTAGTATTAGGAACGTAATGGTTCTAGGTTCGCAGGAAGTCCCTTCGGGGTAGGTATTTTGAACGTGGTGCTTTTGGAAACATTTAAGAGAGTACTTAGTGGCTTATGAGCCTTAGACAATGTGGTTTTATGGTTGGGTCTCGTATGGTGAGTCTGGGGTTGAGGAATTGTGGTGTTATATCAATAAAGAGTATCAAGTTGAAGATAAATCAAAAAGGAAACTTGGATAGATGGGATAGCTTGGTAGTAGCCCGGATTGGCATGGTAATGGATATGATCGGTTCTTGAGTGCTTATGAAGCGGTGGGTTTCCACAGGTGTTTCGTGGCAATGCTCTTAGGTTTTGATTGCTTGTGTAGCTTGGTTGAGTTAAAAGGAGTCAGTTCTGATGGTTCGGTTTTTTGCAAAAGGGGATTCGTAGAGTTCTTCATAATTTCTACCATGGTTAGAGATGTATAATTTCTGCTGGCATGAGGAGCATGGGATGTATAATGATTTTCTCCTAAATGGGATCAAATGGAAGGTTCTTGACTAGTTGAGTATATATTTGATTGTGTCTTGGAAGGGATTATGAAGTTCTCATATTTATCATAGGATTGCATGGTATATGTGGTAGTTGAGTATATATTTGAGATTGGCATGTATAAGGTCACAGTTCAGTTCTGAAAGGAAGGTCATAAATTATTAGACAACACGGTAGTTTCAGATGACTAGGTAAATGATATTACTAAATGGGGTGTCTTGATAAGGGTATAAACTTCAGAAAAAGGGCAATGTGTTTGAATTAAGGATACTTCATTAGTATTGTGGCACTCTCTTATTGGATCGACTGTCGATATTCAAGTTGACTTGGTAGCACAGAAGAATTATAGGAGTATCTCTCGTGGAATGATCGGGTATCGGATGTGTGTTAGATGTTCGAGCAGTGTAGTTGGGATCAGAAATGGTGATTCGTGTGCTTTATGGATTGGGAGAATGAGAGTTTCCGTGATTAGGTGGCTTTGTGCTTGTGGACTGTGAGAAAATAGCTAAGGTTGGTCATAGGGTAGTATTTGCTATAATTCAGTCATTGTGAACCTTCAAAGGATTAATTATCTACTATGGGTGACCAGAGTTGATTTGGGGTTCATTCGTAGGTCCAACATGGATGTGTGTTCTGCAACTGGTCAGATTTGTTTACAACTGCTATTCTTGAGAGATATTCCATTTGATTGTTGTTGAGCTTATTCGTGATCTATGAGTTACTCTCCTATGTTACGAGGATTTGAGATTTGGTGGTTATATGCAAAAATAGTGTGGTTTCAGTTGGGCTTTATAGCGGGATTTGAATGAGACGGGTATTTAGGTGTTGCATGATTTGTTGCACATTGGATATGTTCCTCCGGACGGGTGTGGCATTGCGTCATTTGCTTCTCCATGGTTATGGTGATTCACTTTTGGGTGCTAGGCATCAAATTTGCTTGGTTGATGATTTTAGGCATGGTGACTTGAGGTTTTTCATACGGGCCAGTGTTTGGATAGGGTAGCACATTTCAGCGAAGTTATGTGGAGGTATGATCCTTCGGGCTAGATTCATGTGTTCTGTTTCTATGAGGTGCGACGGGCTCGCAGCATTTGGTGTGGTGGTACTGGTGAGCTTGTGGTACAACTCTCTCATTTGAGTCATTTTCATGATTTGAGTACATTCGTATTGTTGCTTATTATTGCGCAGATTGCACTAATTATGGCCTTAGATTGTATTGGTGTGTCATGTCACCAGAGTGGATGTGTTGGATTAGATGAGATCGTTGGGATCTTTAATGAATACAAAATAGATTCGATTTCAGCATATTGGAAGGATAATATCGAGGTTCGGCCCAGAAATTTTCCATGGTCTTTGTCAAAGGAGAAGTAGGCTTCAGGAATGGTTGATCCGAGAAATGGTTATGGGTTATTGCATGTTTCATTTAACACTGGTAGTGTATGAAAGTATTGGAATGAGACTTTAGTTGATAAGAGATTTTCTATCGGTATTCGATTGTTGTGTGCAGCTGTTGTGATTAGCAGTTATCGGTACTAGTGTTGAATTATGTGGTATATCATGTAATTGCACCTGAGGTTGCAGGTATGTGTATTACAACTTGTTCGGGCTTATTCAAAGTGTAGATGTGAGATTCTGATCTTGTGGATGATTTTATAAATGAAAGTGTGGTTCTAAGGTTTATAGGTTAGGTCGGACTGTGAAATTTTAGTAACATTGTGCTATCGGACCTATATGAGATAGGGTGAAGTGGGATCACCCCCGGGTATATGCATGGTAAGGTTATTCAGCTATCGGTTGGCTTTTGGAACAACTCTGGGCATGCTCGAGGACGAACGTGTGTTTAAGTGGGGGAGAATGTAACGACCCGACCGGTCGTTTTGAGCTTTTGCACTTCGCTCGCCAGTTCTCGGGCATGACTTGCCCCGTGTGGTGTATTATGACTTATGTAAATCATTGGTGTTGGGTTTCAGGTTAATTATAATGAATTTGGAAAAATAATTCTCAATTGAAACTTGAAATTTGAAAGGTTTGACCTAGATTTTACTTGTTTGTATTTGATCTCGGATTAGAATTTTTATGGCTTGGTTAGCTCCGTTAGGTGATTTGGGACGTAGAAGCGTGATCGGAATGGATTTTGGAAGTCCGTGGAAGGTTTAGGATTGAATTGGCGAAATTGAGATTTCGGCATTTCCCGGTTGATAGGTGAGATTTTGATATCGAGGTCGGAATGGAATTCCAAAAATGGGAGTAGGTCCATTGTGTCATTTGTGATGTCTGAATTTCAGGTCATTTGGACGAGGTTTGATAAACTTTTGATCGAATTCGGAATTTGGAAGTTTTGGAATTCTTAGGCTTGAATCCGAGGGTAATTTGATGTTTTGATGTTGTTTTGAGCGTTCTGAAGGTTGGAACAAGTTTGAATGATGTTATTGGATAGGTTGGGGCCCCGAGGGGCTCGGGATTGATTCGGATGGTTGACAGGGAGTTGGAATGGATTTTGAAACCATCTGTTGTGTTGCTGCTGGTGTTTTCGCACCTGCGAAAGTGGAGTCGCAGGTGCGGAAGAGGCAGTCGCAGGCACGAAAATTTGCTGGGCCAGGAGAGGTTTGCAGGTGCGGGGGGATTGTCGCACCTGCGATGCCGCAGGTGCGGAGAAATGCTCTGCAAGCGCGAAAATGTCTGGATAAAATGTTTAAAAGGATGGATGCAAAATTTGTTCTTATTTTCTCCATTGTTGCATGCGAACTTGAGAGCTCTTGAGAGAGAAATGGAGGGAAATCAAGGGAAACCATCTGGATGTAATAATTCCAACTTCATAACATGATTCTATGTCAATTCCTAAGTGCTTAAGCCACAAAATTTCTGGAAATTTAGTTAAGATTGGGGAAGAAGGGTCCATGAGAATTTATATTTTCTTTTGAGGTTTTGGAATGGAAATTGTGGTCCGATTTTGGTGTTCTTGGTATGTATAGAAAGGTGAGAGGACGAGGGTTCTAATGATGTAATAATTTTCGGATTCCGAGATGTGGCCCGGGGCTCGAGTTTGGCCGAATTTCGAGATTTTTGTTTAAATTTGATGATTTTCGATTGGGTTGTGCTCCATGAGTATATTTTAATGATGTTGAACTGATTTTGGCTAGATTCGGTGCAATCGGGAGCCAATTTTAGGGGCAAGTGCATTCCAGACTAGTGTCGCGGCCCGGTAGAGGTAAGTAATGGTCTTAAATTTTGTCCAAAGGGTATGGAACCCCGAACTACATATTTTTTTCAACTGAATTTGGAATGGCACACATGTCGGATGACGAATATGTGGCGCGTACTGATTTTTGGATTGGACTAGATCCTCTCCGCGGCAACTAATAAGTTGCGTATTTACTCAAAAACTTGTGTTAAATTATGTTTCAAAGATTTGTGAAATATTTGTGCTATAAGCCATGATTGGGGCCTCGTGCCGATCTGTTTAGACCCTTTGAGGGTGTTTTACTGTTGTTTTCCTCACTACCTGTTGATGGTTTTACTCAGCGTCATTATGCATACTGTTTTATTTGAAACTCAGCCTGATCTACACTACTTGAGCATTAAACTTATGTTTTCGGGTCGAGTACCCCGTTCTATTACTTCGCCCGAGGGGCTTTTCGAGTGATTCCACCGAGTGTGGCCGAGGGCCAAGAGTGATGGTGAGGTGCTGAGTGATATTAGCGCTTGGGATGAAAGAGCCCCTCCGGAGTCTATACACACCCCTNATATATATATATATATATATATATATATATATATATATATATATATATATATATATATATACCGCAGCGGTGCCAGATCATGGGGATGTAGAGGTAGCTGTTCGGCGTTCGCATCATCTCTACCTTCCCTTCCTATTGTATTTAGCTTCGATTCGGAGTTTTGTATCTTATTACTTTATTTTGACTTATTTCATTAGATGCTCATGACATGTTGGATCCGAGTTTTGGGGATGGAAGTATTGTATATAAAATTTGACCTATTATATTAAGTAAACTTTCTGTATATTGTTATGAATTGCTTGAAACTTAAATGAGATTTTCAAAAGAAAATGTGAACACGCGATAGTCGGCTAGCCTAGTTCCACGATAGGCTCCATCACGGCCGGTTAGGATTTGGGGTTGTGACAATAATCTAAAATTCCAATACATAAACCAAAATTTCAAATCATATCCTAAAGTTTCAACTCATATCTACAAAAGTTCAACTCATATCCTAAAATTTTAATTTATAAACTAAAATTCCAATACATAAACCAAACTAAAATTTCAATTTTAAACTAAAATTCCAATACATAAACCAAACTAAAAGTTCAATTTATAAACTAAAAGTCCAATTCATATCCTAAAATGCTCAATTTATAAACAAAAATTTCAATTCATATCCTAAAGGTTCAACTCATATCCACAAAAGGTCAACTCATAACCTAAAATAATTTATATTCTAAACTTCCAATACATAAACTAAAATTTCAATTCATATCCTAAAGTTTCAACTCATATATACAAAAGTTCAACTCATAACCTAAACTTTCAATTTATAATCTAAAATTCCAATACATAAACAAAAATTTCAATTCACATCCTAAAGGCTCAACTCATATCTACAAAAGTTCAACTCATATCCTAAAATTTCAATTTATAATCTAAAATTCTAATATAATCTCTTCACCAAACGCTCCTCTACAGACCCAAAATTCCAAGAATGCCCTTGCCTCATCCTAGTAGAACTCGTCCTCGAACTCTGATTATTCTTTACAGGGTTTGGTAAATTAGGATCTTTCAAAGGGTATTTCTATCTTTTCTCTTCCTGTTTTGGGTTCTCTAACCTTCGGCTCTAACCTTAGTAGGGTTTAGGGTTTCTTCTCTTCAAACTATTTCGTCCCCAAATTAGTAGGTAAAACTAAATATTTAGCTACTAACAATTATCATAGATTTAATTTAGCTAAGAACAATTAATTTTTACAAATCAA
>ML408253.1:0-18622 GCA_005239525.1 Nicotiana knightiana | reverse complement strand
TCAGTGGAGGGGTCAACCAGTCGAGGAGGCGACTTGGGAGACTGAGCAGGATATGCGGAGTCAATACCCTCATCTTTTCCCAGCTTCACGTATGTTTCTATGCTCGTTTGAGGACGAACGATTTTCTTAAGAGTGGGAGGATATAACGACCCGGCTGGTCATTATAAGAATTTACTCCCCGATCCCCTATTAACTGTTTTTTTCCCAAGTCTATTTCTGCTAAATTGAATTGCCGGGACGTTCGATTTTGAGTTTCGGAGAGTTTTGGGACACTTAATCCCTAAATGAGAGCTTAGGTGTTGGAAAGTTATCCGTAGTCGGAACAGTGTGAAGACGGCCTCAGAATGGAAATCCGATGGTTCCATTAGCTCCGTGTGATTTCGGGGTTGGGAGCCTGTTCGGAATGCATTTTGGAAGTTCGTAGCTCATTTAGGCTTGAAATGCCGAAGCTTGAATTTTGAAGTTTCCAGTTCGTTAGTGAGTTTTTGATCCGAGAGTTGAAATGGAATTTCGGAAGTTGCAATAGTTCCTTCATTTCATTTGGGATGTGTGTGCAAAATTTGAGGTCATTCGGATGAGTTTAGACGTGTTTCAGTGTCGGATGTGAATTCTAGAATTTTCCTAAGTTCCTAGGCTTGAACCTATGCATAATCGATGATTTTGATGTTATGATACATGTTTTTAAGGCTCGACCTAGTTCGAATAAGGTATGAGGGTTGGTTGGTTGTTTTTGTTGAGGTCCCGGGGGCCTCGGGGTTGTTTCGGATGCTTAACGGGATAATTTGGGACTTATCAAATGGCTGAACCAGACCTCTTCTGGTGTTTTCCCACCTGCGAAATTTTTCCCGTAGGTGCCGACACGCAGGCGCGGTAGGGCTGATCGCAGGTGCGATCGCGAGGGATTTTTGCAGTGGTCGCAGGTGCGACCTGAGTTTCGCAGGTGCAGAACCGCAGGCGCGACTAAACGACCGCAGGTGCGGCCCCAGTGGTCTTAAGTGAATTCCGCACCTGCGATGCTTTTTCCGCAAGTGCGGTGATTGGGACCGCAGGTGCGAGATCCCTGTATGTTTATTCCAAAAATCTGAGGGCTTATTTCATAAGTCAAAAAATCGTTTTAGAGCTCGGGAATTGGCAATTTTCAGTGGGTTTTGAAGAGAAGGCTCATAGGTAACGTTGTCTAATCCTAATTCATTGTTAGACCATTAATCCCCGTTGTTTTCTTTAGTTAATTATCAAAAATGGAGGGGAAACCATAGGAACTTGATGAACTTTCCCAAAATGAAATTCTGAGAATTTAAGGGATTTTTGGCATCGGATTTCGATGTTTTTGGTCGAGTGAGTTCGTGAGTGAATGGGTGTCCGAAAAATATAACTTTTACCCGATTTCGACACGTGGGCCCGAGGGGATTTGGTAATTTTACCTAATTTCGCACCTTAGCTTTGAATTAAATAGTAGAATCAGTTGCTTGAGATGTTATTTACGATATGTAATTGTTTTGAATAGATTTGGTCCACTTGGAGTCGGATACTAGTGGTAAAAGTGTGGTTTCGAGTTGATTTTGAACCGGTTCGAGATAAGTGGCTTGTCTAACCTTGTGTGGGGGACCTTTCCTCTTAGGATGTGATATTTGGTAATTGAATGCCTCGTACGTGAGGTGACGAGCGCGTACTTGTGCTAATTGTTGAAAATCCGGTTTTACTTTAAGTATTTAGACTGAGTTTCTTTCTTACCTGTTTTATTCTACTTGCAATTATAGTCTATGTTAGCTTAGAAAAGCATGCCTAGTTGCCCTAAATTGCCTATTTGCTTAAGTTGCTTTAATTGTACTACGTGAAGCATGTTAGGTTAGAACTACTTGTTGCCTTGTATTTTTGCACTCTAGTTCTGAATATCTTCTTGTTGTGGCTGCATATTTACATTGGGACTACGGATGTGGGATTCCGGTAGCTCCCCCCTTGTTTGTTTACTTTGGGATTGCGGGTTAGATTCCCGATAGATCCCCCTGCACATTTACTTTGGGACTTCGGGTTAGATTCCCGATGGATCCCCCTGCATATTTACTTTGGGACTGCGAGTTCGATTCCCGATAGATCCCCCTGCACATATGATGGACTACGGGACGGTATCCTGGTAGATCCTTCGGATATACACATATGATGGACTACGGGACGGTACCCGGGAGATCCTTCGGATATATACATATGATGGACTACGGGACGGAATCCCGGGAGATCCACTGGACAGTTGAGAAAAGGACTACAGGACAGTATCCTGGAAGATTCTCATTGTTACCATTGTTATTGAGCTGTACATATTCCGTGTTTACTCCGCTCTTTGTGTTTTCAGGTTATTGCCTTGTTTAACCTATCTTATTTCACAGCTGTACTCATTATTACTGCCTGTTTTCATACTGTAAATTCCTATTATATTGATTAACCTTAGTAGGTCCTTGACCTTCCTCGTCACTACCCGACCGAGGTTAGGCTTGGCACTTACTAAGCACCGTTGTGGTGTAATCATGCCCCTTATGAGCAAGTTTTTCATGTGCAGATCCAGGTACCTCCACCTAGGCGCACTATCCCCGAGGTGGAGAGACCTACCAGAGACTTCGAGGTACATCTGCCGCGTCCGCAGACTTGGAGTCTCTATCTTATTCCAGCTTTAGTGGAAAGTTTTTCCTTCCTTACAGTTGTTTAGACATTCTGGAGTTAGAGCCGTGTATTACATTTCTGTTAGCCTGTGTTTTCCGTGAGTTTCCGGGTTTTTGGGTGATATTGTAGACTTCCGCATTATTTTTTGAGTTGTATATGCCGCGCGACATTTATATACAGTATTTCTTTTAGATTTGTTCAGTTTTTACTTAATTATTCCGCAAGTTATGTTATTTTTTCCGCATTGTTAGGCTTACCTAGTTATAGGGACGAAGTGCCATCACGACATGTTCACGGAGGGCGAACTGGGGTCGTGATAACATGCCATCATAAAATATATGTATGAAACCAGTGTGGATATGCACATAGTGATCACAACTCTCACACAGTAGTCCACTCAGTACCGTATATGGCTCTCAGGCTCAGGGAAAAGTCCATCCCGGAATGTACATAATCATTGGTGACCGTACTCACTCCGTAAGTCCATCTCCGGATTACAACACTCGGACAAGATCCATGTCCAGGGACGATCCATCCCTCACATAACATCCACTTCGGACATATTCCATGCCCAGGAAAAATCCATCCCTCACGTCAATGCGCTCACTGGGGGTGTAAAGACTCCGGAGGGGCCCTAGTGGCCCAAACGCCATATCAAGCCAACAAAGGCATGATTTCATATCGCTGCGGTGTGCAGTCCGATCTCATAACTGTCTCAATAATAGGCTCTCGGCCTCACTCAGTCATTACTCTTCAGTCTCACTCACATGGATCACAGATGCATCCATCAGCCCGAAACAATGATAAGTATGCATATAATTAACAATACTGAGACTGAGATATGAAGTGATATGCTATAATAGGATTGAGTATATGAAATTAAATAATCACAAATTGAGACAGTAATATACGACCACTCGGATCTAAGCATTTTCGGCGTGAAGCCTAGCATTTATACTTAACATGATTTCTAACACGTTCACTATTACCACATTAATAGAAGCACAAATATCATCATGGAATAATCACTAAGCGGTGTCATGGGATAAGCTTGGCCACAATTACTCGGTGCACGCACGCATACCCATCACTTGGCATGTGCATCACCTCAACAATAGTCATAAATCATTTAGCTCGGGGTTTCGAACCCTCAGAACCAAGTTTGGAAACATTACTTACCTCAAACCGGCTAAAATACTATTTCGCAGTGCCTTTGCCTCTAAATCCGTCCTCTGAGTGCTCCAAATCTACCAAGTTCAGATTTTTATCATCAAATTATGCTTAAGGAATGAATTCCAATTGAAAAGTACCAAATTTAGCTCAAAACCCGAAATTAGCCAAAATCCGACCCCCGGGCCCCCTTCTTGGAACCCGTACAAATTTTATATCAAAATATTCTCCATCATCTCACGAGTCCGTACATATCAAGAACGCTAAAATCGGAGTTTGTTTGACCCCTCAAATCGACCCCTAAAGGTCTCAAATCTCAAGCCCTAACCCCACCTTTTTCCTACTGATTTTCATAATTAAACACTGATATAAGGTCTCCAATCACATATAATTGAGTTATTAAGTCCAAAAACCTTACCTCAATGATGAACTAGCGTTTCCCTCTTCAAAATCCCTCTAAAACCTCGGAACCCGTACAACAATGGTGAAAAGAGGGTTAAAAATCGCGAAGGCATGTTTTTATACTTTCTGAATAGTGGTTCCGCACCTGCGGCCACTTAAGGCGCACCTAAGAACCCGCACCTGCGGCCCCAGGTCCGCACCTGCGACCCCTTCTACGCACTTGCAACTTCGCAGGTGCGATCCTCCTTCCGCACCAGCCATCCTCTGCTGAGCCTCCCAAATTCCGCATCTGCGGAGCTTTGCTCACTCCTGCGGGCCCACACCTGCGGTCGAGCTTTCGCAGGTGCGGTTACACAAGCACCAACAACTGAAGCTGCATTTTACCAACTTTAAAACTTCCGTTAATCACCCGAAATAAATCTCGAGCCCCTCGGGACCCCAACCAAATATACCAACATATCATATATGATCATCCAAACTTAGTGGCACTCCCGAAACACTAAAAATAACACCAAAACACCAAAATCACATCAAATTCACGCCTAAGAACTTTGAAATTTCTAAAATCCTCCAACGATGCCGAAGCTATCCAAAACAACTCCTATTGACCTGAAATTTTGCAGACATATCCAAAATGACATTACGAACCTGTTCCAACTTCTGAAATTCCATTCCGACCCTGATAGCCTACTTTCCACTGCCGACCGGAAATCGCCAAAAAACTAACTTTCGCCAATTCAAGCCTAATTCTACACCGGTCCTCACAAAAGTATTCTGAACACACTCCTAAGTCCCAAATCACCTAACGAAGCTATCCGAGCCATAAAATCCGCATTTTGAGGTCGTTTACCAATAAGTCAACTCTCAGTTGACTTTTCCAACTTTAAGGCTATTTTTAAAGACTAAGCGACTAAACTCTCAGTACAACCATTCTGATTTCAAGCCTACCAACTCTAACACATCAATAACAGTATAACCAACCTATGAAAAGTCAAGAATAATAATGATAATGCAGGTCCTACGTAACGACCGACCGGGTCACACTCACATGGATCACATATGCATCCATCAACCCAAAACAATGATAGTATGCATATAATTAACAATACCTCAAACCGGCTAAAATACTATTCCGCAGTGCCTTTGCCTCTAAATCCGTCCTCTGAGTGCTCCAAATCTACCAAGTTCAGATTTTTATCATCAAATTATGCTTAAGGAATGAATTCCAATTGAAAAGTACCAAATTTAGCTCAAAACCCGAAATTAGCCAAAACCCGACCCCCGGTCCCCCTTCTTGGAACCCGTACAAATTTTATACCAAAATATTCTCCATCATCTCACGAGTCCGTACATATCAAGAACGCTAAAATCGGAGTTTGTTTGACCCCTCAAATCGACCCCTAAAGGTCTCAAAATCTCAAGCCCTAACCCCACCTTTTTCCTACTGATTTTCATAATTAAACACTGATATAAGGTCTCCAATCACATATAATTGAGTTATTAAGTCCAAAAACCTTACCTCAATGATGAACCATCGTTTCCTTCTTCAAAAGCCCTCAAAAACTTCGGATCCCGTACAACAATGGTGAAAAGAGTGTTAAAAATCGCGAAGGCAGGTTTTTATACTTTCTGAACAGTGGTTCCGCACCTGCGGTCCCAGGTCCACACCTGCGGAGCATCCGCACCTGCGACCCCTTCTCCGCACCTGCGACTTCGCAGGTGCGATCCTCCTCCCGCACCTGCGATCCTCTGCTGAGTCTCCCAAATTCCGCATCTGCGGAGTTTGATCGCTCATGCGGGCCCGCACCTGCGGTCACACTTTCGCAGGTGCGGTTACACCAGCACCAGCTGCTGAAGCTGGATTTTACCAACTTTAAAACTTCCGTTAATCACCCAAAATAAATCCCGAGGTCCTCGGGACCCCAACCAAATATACCAACATATCATATATGATCATTCAAACTTAGTTTCACTCCCGAAACACTAAAAATAACATCAAAACACCAAAATCACATCAAATTCACGCCTAAGAACTTTGAAATTTCTAAAATCTTCCAACGATGCCGAAACTATCCAAAACAACTCTGATTGACCTGAAATTTTGCAGATATATCCAAAATAACATTACGAACCTTTTTTAACTTCCGGAATTCCATTCTGACCCTGATAGCCTATTTTCCACTGCCAACTGAAAATCACCAAAAACTAACTTTCGCCAATTCAAGCCTAATTCTACACCGGTCATCACAAAAATATTTTGAACACACTTCTAAGTCCCAAGTCACCTAACGAAGCTATCCCAGCCATAAAATCTGCATTCCGAGGTTGTTTACTCATAAGTCAACTCTCAGTTGACTTTTCCAACTTTAAGGCTATTTTTAAAGACTAAGCGACTAAACTCTCACTACAACCATTCCGATTTCAAGCCTACCAACTCTAACATATCAATAACAGTATAACCAACCTATCACAAGTCAAGAACAATAATTATAATGCAGGTTCTACGTAACGACCAACCGGGTCGTTACATATGTGGTCCATGCACAACACCACATAAGCTTATTGCATGTCCACTCTTCCATTTTTACACTAATGTGCCTCAATATGCCTTGCTCAAACTGTGCCTAGCTTCAGGAATCACATTGTTCTTGGCATCAATTAACCCTAGTA
The DNA here is from genome assembly GCA_005239525.1 of Nicotiana knightiana. Taxonomy (NCBI): domain Eukaryota; kingdom Viridiplantae; phylum Streptophyta; class Magnoliopsida; order Solanales; family Solanaceae; genus Nicotiana; species Nicotiana knightiana. Next base: position 11,728 of record ML408253.1, on the reverse strand, counting down.
AATACAAAAAGCAACAGTTATGAAAAAACTGAAATTGACAGAAAAAACCGAAAGTAAAAAAAATTAAAATTGCTTACTTTTTGCATGTCTGAGATGAATGTCGCTCCATCTCCATCTCCATCTTAAGATCCAAACAATGCTTTAAAAGCTCCAAAAATCAATTCCAAGTTCTGCTTGTTTCTTTGTCTACCACTGCTCATGCTGTGGGAGAAAAATGATTCATACAATCTTGCCCTATAGCCACTAACCACTGTGATTTATATCTTCTGAAAAGTACCATCCAAACCAACTAGTGGTCTCAAACCACTTTTCCAGCCATCCTTCATTTCTTTCAAACAAATGTACATCCTCAAGAACTTCCTTTTCCCTTGTTCAAGAGTATCCTTTGATATGTGATAACTACATCACTTCCCGGATTAAAAGTTCTAATTTCTATGTCGTATGCTTCAAGTTTCTTGTAGTCATCAAGGAAACAACCTTCAAGATTCTCAAGAGCAAACCTCTTAGCTCTTTTCACCATAGTTTTAGACACATTTAGGTCATAACTAGTCTCCAACTCCCCTCTCATATCTTTTACCTTGTATTAAGGATTATACTGAACCTTATTTTTTCGTTGTTTATACCTTTTTTTCATCAATTGGTATCAGAGCTTGCTTGCATCTAAATAGATAATCCATATAATATATGTTCATATTCGATTTTATATGATTCGTGATAGAATGTCTGTCGAGTTTCAACCAAGGTATCAGCGATGCAAGTTTTGATTATGTAATACTTGTGCGCAAAGTGTTATAGTTATTTGTCTTGTTTATATTGTTGGTTCAAACTTTTAGATATAGTGTCTATTAGTAATTGTTTGGCCTGAAGCAATACAAACGATGAAAGCAAAGGAGAAAAAAAAAGATGATCGCTGATTTGGTTCTAACGGCGGCGGAAGTTGCTCATTTTTGGGGTCCAAATTATGTTTACATGTTATTTTGGTAGTTAGTTGGTTGATTGGCTACGACACCAATGCTGTTGATCGTAGTGTATAACGTATTGTGGGCCTTCTTGTCTTGTGGAAACATGTGTACGATTTCCTATTCTTTAGGGAATATAATAATGCATTAACAAGTAAATAAGAAGAAAACATAGGTTGGGTGGTAACGTAATAGTAACTACTCTTCTTGTGTGTTAGAAGTCCTTTGGACTTTGTTCAATTCTATCAATAGTTTACATTATTGAAGTCCGTAGCTTTCTCAAAATTGCTTTGTGCAATGTTAACAATCCAAATATTTCGGGGTAATGTTTATTCTCAACTTTGCACAACTAGAGTGAGATTTTGAGTTATTTTTCCTCTTGAGAAGCTATGTAAGTAACGAAACTTAGTGGTCCTGGTCTCACTGAATTCTTGTAGATTAAGTGTTGGACTCGTGGCTCACAGAGGGTTATAATAATATGGGCATTGTATCTCTATTTCTTTATTATTGTGTATAATTAAGAATTTATGATTAATAAATAGGTATTATCGAGGTAATTTATTTATTGAGTATCATTGAAAACTCTTAAAGTTTTATACATGTGAGATGATAATACATGGATTGAGAATTTATGATTTATAATGGTTATCATTAAGGTGGTATATTTACTTGAAATCATTAAAAATTCTTAATATTTTATACATGTGCGATGATATAATACATGGATTGAGAATTTATGATTAATAAATAGTTATCACTAAGGTGATTTGTTTATTTGAAATCATTAAAAATTCTTAATAGCTTTATACATGTATGAATGACTATATAAACACATGGATTGAGAGTTATGATTAATAAATAGGATCCGCAAAAATGATTTGTTTATTTGAGTCATGAACAAATATACTCAATGTACCATGTGTAAATTGTCTTGGATCAGTGTATACCAGTGATGGAGTTTTTATCGACTAAAAGGGTATTTACCATTAGATACTAGTAACACTAACTTTATTCATGAGAAGAAATATTAAGGATCAAAAAGGTGAAAATTAATATCTTGGATTCTCATATGTATAGAATGGGAGGGCAATTTGATGTAAGAGGAGATTTTGTATATCTTACCCAAAGAAAGGGCATAATCAATATCATTTGCTCATGGAATAATTATAAGGATAAAAGAAAGCATGCACATATTTATTTTAATCCATGAGAACGCCTAAAACGGTAAATCTCTGAATTTGGTCATGGATTTGGAGGTCATGAATTTGACGAACTCCAAGTAACCTGAAATTTAATAGATCCATTAAAAATGACCCGGTGAGAAACACTCACTACTATGCAGTGAATCACGTTATTATCTGGTGTTTCTGTGATGACCTAAGCAACCTAGAGCTCTGATACCAACTTGTTGCGGCCCGAAATCCCACCTTCGGCCGTGATGGCGTCTAATGTTGAACCTGCTAGACAAGCCAACATGTGCAGTTGAACTAACATGATAACTCCGAATTAACAGAATAAGCTAAAAACAGTTCACCATTCTTACAAACGGAAATAGATAAAGTTTCAAAACTAAGTAAAGATAACATAATACAATGTCGNGAACTGTCTATAGGAGTGCTAAATACAAAGTCTGAAAGGAAGTACATGACTGTCTCTGAGAACTAGAGGAAAGACAAGACAGAAATACAGGAACTAGGGATAGGAGAGACGCCAAGGCCCACGAACGTCAGCGGTATACCTTGAAGCCTCTGGGGTGGACTGAAGGTGACTCCCTCAACGCTGTCCACTGGGTCCGAGTGCGGGATCTGCACAACAATAAGATGTGCAGTGTAGCATCAGTACAACCGACCCCATGTACTGAGTAAGTGTCGAGCCTAACCTCGGCCAAAGTAGTGATGAGGCTAGACTTCACAACAAACGTTAACCTGTCCTATTCTACAACATATATCGTGGAAAACAAAGCAAAAGATAAACAGCTATGTAGAGGGATATGGAAGCATACAAAGGGGGTAACAAGTGAGATAGAGCAATTAATTAAGTACATAGGAACAGACAAGAAGACAATTTATCAGAAATATGCTAATGAAACAAATATAATGCCAGAAATGTAATAGATGGCACGGAATCACCCTTCGTTCTTTTACTCTCTTCCTCACAATGTAATGTATCATGTATGGCAATGTGAATCATAGCACGACATCAACCTTCGTGCTTTTAAATATAAATCATGGCACGGCATCACCCTTCGTGCTTTTACTCTCTTCCTCACTATGCAATATATGATGTAATCAATGTAAATCATGACACGACATTATCCTTCGTGCTTTTACTCTCTTCCTCACAATGCAATATATGATGTGATCAATGTAAATCATGGTACGGCATCACCCTTCGTGCTTTACACTCTTCCTCACCAATGTAATGACGATTATCAAAATGGCAAGGAATGCAGCATAGTGGAATCACAAATCATAATCACCTGACAAGGGGCGAATATCAGTCATTATCATAACAAATTGCCCGGCCAGGGTCTCAGCTATAATCAACCTTTTCAAGTATATCCTTTACAGTTGGGTCCTCAATAGGACCATTACATCACAAGTTCATCAACGAGGATTTTCAACAACAATCAACTTCCAAGTAGAGATAAGTTCATATTATAACGAACATGGAAGTAATAATAAGATTTCTATCGACAATAGACTCACGAGCATGCTTGACACACAATGCATAGGTACTCGTCACCTCACCTATGCNATACCTATTCCCTCACCAAAGTTAGGCAAGACACTTACCTCGGGTCCAAAAATAGCAATCAAGCCTCTAACACCGCCTTTCCTTTTGAATTCAACTCCGGAACAACAATATCTAGACATAATTAACTTATTAACATCAATAATGACTCATTAAAACAATCCCATAGCCTAAATATATAATTCCCAGCATTCTTCCAAAAATACCAAAATTTCCCGCTTGGTCCAAACACGAGGCTCGGACCAAAACCCGATCACCCATACCCTCACGAGTTCAAATATATGATTTGTTTTGAAATCCGACCCCAAATTGAGGTTGAATTACCCAAAATCCCATAAATCCTAACCCTACCCAAATCCCCTAATTTCTACTTTGTTTTCATGATTTTAGGCCTAGATTCTAGTGATTAGTTGATGAAAGTGAGAGAAAATGATGTTAAGAACACTTACCAATGGAGCTATGGTGATGGAGGTCTTCAAAGTTTGCCTAAGGAGAGTGGGGAAGAAGGTGGGTTGAGAAAAGTGGTGAGAATCCCATAATGTTTCTGTATTAAGGCATTAAAATGACTAGGTAAATTTAGTCTACGAGAATCCCGTAATGTTTCTGTTTTAAGGCATTAAAATGACTGGGCAAATTTAGTCTACGCGATCGAGGAAAGGGAGTTGCGATAGCGGAGAGTATTGGGTTTTAGACTTACGCGATCACGAACAAGGGACAACGATCGCAGGGGTACTGGACACTGACCATCGCAATCGCGACCAAGCTATCACGTTCGCGTAGAGCAACACGTTGCCCTGCCCCCAGATCCCTTTAACGCTATGCGATCGCGTGAGTCCCCTCGCGATCGAGTAGAGCACTACCCCCAGGCACTACAATCGCGTCCAAGGCCCTGCGTTCGCGTAGGTAATTTCCCACCCCCAACCATAGACACATCGTGATCGCGTGAGTCACGCCGCGATCGCGGAGAGCAAAATAGAGAACACCAGAAACAGATCGAAATCCAGATTTTTCCAACTCTTTTGCATTCCGACACCTACCCGGAACTCACCCGAGCCCTCGGGGCCCAAAACCAAATATACGCACGACTTCTAAATTATCCTACGAACTTATTCGAGTAATTAAACCACTAATATAACATCAAAACCAATGAATTAAACTCAAAAATATATAGAATTTTCTCAAACTTCATAAACTTCTAAATTCTCCAATTTGATCCGAAACACATCAAACCAAGTCCACTTCTTTCCAAATTTTACAGATAACTCACATAACACATATTGAGCCTGTTCCGGGCATCGGAACCATAATACGGGCCCGGTAACACAGATTTCACATCAAAGTTCATTTTCAAAAGTCTTTCTTATTTTCAGAAAATAATTTTCTTTAAAAATTCATTTCTCGGGCTTGGGACCTCGGAATTCGATTCCGGGAATATGCCTGAGTCCCATATTTTCCAACGGACCCTCCGGGACCGTCAAATCACGGGTCCGGGTCCGTTTACCAAAAATGTTGACCAAAGTCAACTTTATTCCATTAATTATCATAAATTCAACAGTTCAACACATTTCCACACAAAAACTTTCCGGCTACGTGCTCGGGCTGTGCACGCATATTGAGGTGATATTAACGGAGGCTTTCGGGGCCTCGAAACACAGGTTTTTGCTAAATTATACAAGATGACCTTTTGGGTCATCACAGTTTCGAGGTCTTTTAGATGGAGGTTTAAGTAGTTTATTGGATTAAATAAACTTTAAACATAAAAATATTATAAATAAAATTGTATTTAAGGTGAATGTCTATATTTTAGAGAGATCGTAGGGTTAGTTACTTGGTGGCTAAGCCACTTTTTACCTATAAATAGAGGTGTTCTATTCCAATATAATCCATCCCAAATCAATAAGAATTATCTCTCTCTACTTTTCTGTGCAACACTCTTCTTCTTCTTTTATTATTTTATAACACGTCCTATCGAATTTGCTCCATTCTCATTCCCTTAAGAGAATGTGATAGCAGTATGTGATAAGTCCGAAAGAAGATAAAATTATTACTATGAATGTATCAATGGATGTGGACGTGGCATTAGACGAAATTATAATCGTCATCATTGTGATAATGAGAATAATAAGGATTCTCAAAATAATTCTTCAATCTGTGAAAGTAATATTTGCCATGTATTTGACATAAAATTTTATAAAGCACATATAGATGATTATGGTCCATTCGTGATGTGAATGTGACAACATCTGATTTATGAATACGTATTCATTCTTGGAAGAATATGTAAGTGCTAGGGGTAGTGAATATACCACACTCACCTCTAAGAGGAGGGTTGAGATGAAATAAGAAAATAATTTCATTATTATGGCATGAATGGTCATTGATAACATACCTATTGTGATTATGCCCAAAATATTATGGCAATATTATTATTACATGGCAAAAGTAATGAAAATAATATATCTTGCCTATAATGATTTTGACTATGACTATAATGGTCTAACTTTCTCCTTGAAAGAGATATTCAACATATGGATGTTGATGAATATGTGATAGCACAAAATTAATTGAGAGCTCTAGAAGAGCCAATTATACTATTTTGGAGAAATAAAATTGATTTTCAATAACGCATTGTGTTGTAGTAAGTCTCAAAGAAACTTACTGAGTTTCTAAAGTATTCGCGAAACTTATATTGAGGCTATAAATAAAGAAAAGATTTAATATCTTCTAATACTACAACTTATAGCGGGATAATATGTATGTAAAAAATTACCCGCTTTATTCTCCAGTTTGTACTACACAAACAAAAGAATGCCATAATAAAGTGGATGTTTATTGATATAAAAACTCATATCATAATAAACTTGGAGTTTATTGATAATTGCACACGTCATGGAGTAAACCTGAAGTTTATCAATATTGATTTATATAGTTGCAATAACTAGTTTATCCATATCAATTTAAGTATGATGTGCAAAAATAAAAGGGAGTTCATGTGGGTAAATATTAAAGAACTAGAAAGTTCTTTACGAATTCTCTTATGTTGCTTGTTCTCATTAATTAATAGATCAACTAAAATTGGAATTGAATTCCATGAATGCTGAAAATATCAAAGGTGAATATGGACCCATTCACCTACCATATATACCACATAAGATGCATCTATGAGATGGTCACATGCGCAATTATTATTAACCCACAACCTGGTGTTTGCGAGGTAACTTGCTCAATAGTTTAATTTCGAGCATAATTTTAATATTTTCTATTCAAGATAATTCATCTTGATAAGTTGTTTACATCACAACTGGTTTAGCAAGATGATTTATAGAGTGCCTTAACTTAATAATTAAAGTATTGCTTATGAGAAAAAAAGTTATCTATATCAGTTTGATATACGAAAGTATATTATATTCTCCCCTCACAAAGTGCTTCAAGGTCAGGAACCAAATAATTCTATCGTATTATTATTAATGTGAAGTGTGTATTTGATTAACACCAAAACACAGAAAGATAAGTTTCCAAAGTTGAGGAAGCAGGTTAGTTTTCTAACATGAGGGGGAGAATTGATAAACAATTAAGAAAAAGCTACTGGAAAGAATTATCATTTGTACATCTAGATCCTCGAATAAGATAATATGAACTTGAAGTTCATAAAAAGATAATTCATCTGCACTATATTGCAAACCAGACGTATTTGCTTACCCAAAGAAAGTAACTATATTCTCACTGAAAAATGCTCCTATTAGAATAAGTCCTAGAAGGACAAAGTCTATGGTATGCTTAAAGCGTGTAGATAAATCAGTTTCAGATAAAATTCTTGATAAAGAAGATGAGCAAATGATCATAATAAGGAGGCAATGATCTAGAAGATCACATGACATAACACTTCATAAAATCTCGAAAGAGGTTCAAGTACCTAAAAATATAAATGAAGAGATCTTTATGTTATGTCTTTATGAAAAAATATTGAAACTGATATAAAATATTCGTCAACGACATCTATGATAGCACTAAATATATATATGAGGATCTTAAGTCTGGAGAAACAATTTCAAATAGAATTGGTCTCATATGAAAGACATGTAGTTTTGAACATGTAGTTCAAATACTTGAAAGTATAAAGTCAATGATATATTAGTTTCGTTATCTTATTAGTCTAGCATGACATGAAAACTTGATAAGCATCTAAATTCTATCATATGGATTATATGAATTAACTTATATGACAATCCTTGAATGATTTAAATTGCTTAAAGTATATACAATTTTTGGTCCTAAAGTACAATATCCTAAGTGCAATTCGTGCACATGTGTATCTTGCTATAACTATAAGAATGCTAATGTAATAGCGAAAATACCTCTATGGATATATTAAAAAGGTTATTCCATGACATTGTAAGGAAGACATTTCATATCTATCAAGAATGGTGATTTCAAGGTTCAACATATTCATTCAAGTTAATATGATTGATTTGTTTATCAAATCTCTACCAATGATCTTTTGAAGAGGTGCACAAGATCAGGATGCGAAGGCTCAAAGATGTGAATTGATGCTCTCATTAAGGGAAGCTAATACGCTTTGTACTCTTTTTTCTTACAAGGTTTTGTCCTACTGGGTTTTTCTTTCAAGGTTTTAACGAGGCAACCAAAAGGTGTATTGTTAGATATGTGTACTCTTTTTCCTTTACTAGAATTTCTTCCCACTGAGTTTTATTTTAGTGAGGTTTTAACGAGACACATTATCTGTTGAATAGACATTCAAGGGGGAGTGTTACAAATAGAATTGTATTTAAGGTGAATGCCTATATTTGAGAGAGATTCTAGGTTTTCTTACTTTTTGGTTAAGTCATTTTTCCTCTATAAATAGAGGGGTCTTACCCCATTGTAAATCATCCCAAAATTCAACAAGAATTCTCTCTCTCTCTTTCTCTGCAATATTGTCCTTCTTTTATTGTTTTCATCATAGAAAAACTATTCTTTATATATCAATTTTATTTGTGTTAAATATAGAACATGACTACACATGATGATTTAGCTTAATATGATATATGAAAAAAATATAAATCATATTGGTTGATTCTTAAATTCTCCTAAAAAGTCTTATTCGAATTTGGTCTAGTTTTGGTGATCATCATATCTAATTGACTTGAAATTTGGTGGGTTCATCGGAAACAACCTGATAAGAAATACTATTTGCTATGCAGTGAATATTGTCGTATTTCGGTAGTTTAGGATCATTTAGATGGGTTTTTTTTTTCCGCAGTTTGCGGGATTAAATGTGATTTAAATATGAAACGTCATTCCTTTTATGTCGGTCTTCTTTTGTTAAGTCTGGAACATGATGACACATGTTATTTTACATGAACTGATATATGGTTGGAATGTATGCCATGTTTTAAATTCCTAAAAATGCTTAGATGGTAGTTTTTCAAATTTGGTTGTTGTTTTGAAGTTCATGACTTTTATGATCTCCAATTGACTTGAAATTTGGTAAATCTATCAACCCCAGTAAATAATACTTGTTGCATGCAGTGAATAACATTGATTTAGTGTTTCATGATTGTCTAGATGAGTTTTCGAGCATTTTGTGAATTTTGAAACTTAATCCTTAGAGAAAATTTCGTGGTTGTGATCAAGTGGTGATAGGAATTAACCCCTATAGTCTCCACTAGTTACTTATAGTGAGATAACAAATTTACACGTCGAATTTAGGTCTTTCTCCATATCGGATAAATTTGTTATGTACTTACTGAGTATAATTACTAGTAGTTGATAACATGTATTGACTCTCCATCCGAGCTTACATGTTTAATCAATTTTGTAATTATAATGCAACCATGATTAAGTGATGATGCGAGACTAAAATGCATAGTTTAATATGTAATATACCTTACATTTAAGGTGAATTAATGATAAAAATACACTTTTTATGTGCTTAATGGAGTTATTTCATGTGTAGGTGAGTTAGAGATGGAAACGAAGCTAAAGGGATGCAAATACGTCGAAAAATACGCAAAATGAGATAACCGGGCGATAGTCGGGCGACAGAGCCCTACAACCTAACCCTACCTAGCGTTAGCCAGGCGTTAGGGCTGAAACGCCAGCCCTACCCTGGCGTTATCCAGGCGTTAGGGATGAAACGCCAGCCCTACCCTGGCATTAGCCAGGCCTTTGGGTCCAAACGCCGAGTGTCCCAGTTTCGGCCAAATCCGAGTTTGACAGTTTAAGTGTTTCCCGGTCGAAATAGAAGTCCCCTACATGTTTAGGGTTCGCCCTAAACATATAAATAGACTCCTAAAACACACAACTAAGCGGTTCGGAAGGCATTCAAAGGATTCAACAGAAGAAAATCATTGAAGTGCCAAAAACATCGATTTCTACATCTAGTATTCATTACTTTGTATTTTAATTGTGCAACTTATTTTAGTTTTGATTCTCAATAACATGAGTAGCTAAATTCTTTAGTCTAAGGTTTCGGTAGAACCCGTTGGGGATGAATTCATTGTGATATTAATATATTTTGGTTGATTAATCTCGTTGTGTTCAACTACGTTCTTATTATAGTTGATTGAAAGGGCCCTTGATTAACTATTCCTATTTATTATGTATTTACTTGAGAAAGAGTGCATATTTAGGTAATTGCTTGAACAACATCATACCCGGAGTATAGACGAATGTCATAACCGAGGGTTTAAAGGTTAGATTAGAGATAATGATACTTTGGGTGCAATCTAAAGTGAACTGTATTGCGATCTAGCTAGCGTAACTTGGGAGAGTAAGTTTAGTAAATTATCATCATAACTTGAGAGAGATTGATGATAGTTAGAGCATTCATGATTGACAGAGATAGACAATTAAACTATAAGAATTATCCAAGGAAGAACTCACTAACGGGGGAAACCACAACCTTAGACCCTTTCTTATCATTGTTACATTAAATTGTTAGTTGACTGCTAGTTCATTATTAGTGATTGTAGAATTTGTTAAACATCACCCAATTGATATTCAAAGTCTTGAGAAACTTGATTAAATAACAGTTTAGTATTTTATAGACTCAATTGATACGTAAAAATTCCCTGTGGGATCGACTTTGGGTGTAATACCCCAGATTATATTTGCAGCGCCCGTTTAGTCTTTCTATAAGACATAGTTGAGCGTGATCAAATTTTGGCGTCGTTGCCGGGGAATTAACGGTATTATCAATTGAGTTAGAAGAAATACAAAATTCTAAAATATAATCAATTTTCTTCGAAATTTCGATTTTACATTGAAATTTAACGTTTGCTAACGTGTTGCAGGTGCATGCCTAGAAACTCATCGAGGACTGGTGAAGTAATCGAAGCCTTATCAGACCCTGAGAAAGTTTTCAAGGCCATAAACCGGACCAACCGAAAAAGCAAACATCAACCACAAATTGAACAAATTGAATCTGACATAGAAGATCCACACAATCGGAACAATCATGGGGATGACGTAGTGGACCCAGTAGCTCAAATAGGGGCAGAGACTCCCCTATTTGACTGGGCACAACCCACAGCCGAGAATTTGGCCACTGCGATACCTGTTCCTCAAATACAGGCCGAGTCCTTTCAGATTACAAATAATATGCTGCACCTATTGCAGAACAAAAGGCTGTTCTCAGGGTCATACATTGAGGACCCCCAACAGCATTTAAAGAACTTCCTGTCAATTTGCAAAACTCAAAGGCAGCCAAGCCTCACTCAGGAGGCAATAAAACTATTGANGCTCAACAAATTGATGAAATCTTGAGCTTTAGACAGAAACCAGTGGAAACATTACAAAAGACATGGGAAAGATTTAAGAGTATGCTGGTTATCTGTCCACATCATGGCATTCTTGAGCAAATGTTGGGGCAACATTTCTATATGGGTTTGGCAAATACGGTTAAAGCAAATGTCGATGCTTCATCTGGTGGAGCATTCTTGAGCAAAACTTGGAGAGAGAGCCAAATCCTACTTGATAAAATGGCACAAAATTCAGGATGGACAACAAGGAAT
>ML408252.1:22433-131695 GCA_005239525.1 Nicotiana knightiana | reverse complement strand
GGCCAATATGGTAGGTCAAGTACTGGAGAGTCACAAGATCACTTTTCACGAGGACGAGCTGCCACCTGAAGGGCTAAGTCATAACAAAGCACTGCATATCACTGTGCAATGTGAGGACTATTCATCACCGGGATTCTGATTGATGGGGGATCCAGCCTCAACATCTGTCCATTGACAACACTCAAGAAATTGGGCAAGGGGTTGTAAGAGATCAAATAAGGATCTATGAATGTAAAGTCTTTCGACGGTTCTCAGAGGTCTACCATTGGCGAAATTAGCCTTTGCTTGTAGATGGGACCTACATGGTTCGAGGTTGAATTTCAGGTGATAGACATATCGGCATCTTACAACCTGTTGTTGGGATGTCCGTGGATACATGCCGCTGGGGCTGTGACATCAACATTGCATTAGTCAGTAAAATTTGAATGGAACCACCAGGAGGTGATCATCCATAGAGACGGAAGCAATCATATCTATAGTCGTCATACCATCCCGGTGATTGAAGGTAGAAGAACGCTGGGTGGAGAAACCTACCACCACATTGAACGGATCAATGCAGTAGACAAAGAAAAATGGTCGGATAGTAAGATCGAGAGCATACTGAACTGGAGTGGATACAATCCTGGCAGAGGACTCGGTAAGAATCTTCAGGGGATTTCCAAACCAATACAGCTGAAGCACCATGGCACCACTTTTGAGCTGGGATACAAATACACATGGCAAGAGTAAGAGAATTGGTTTCCACCATGGCGCGTCCCTTACTATCCATTGGAAAAGCTGATACCGCATCTGGAGCAGACCTTCCAGTAGGCTGACGTAATATGGGGGTCAGAGGAAGAAGAAGCATTGGCAACCTTGAAAAATCTATTCCTGGAAGATGGTGACATGGACTGCTGTGTTATTGTTGAGGAGGAGGAGGAGGAGGAGGAAGGCCATACCATCCAAGTTGTGAGCAAGGGATCATTTCTCAAGAATTGGGCTGTCAGACCATCCAGGGCCCGACGAGTCCTGAGGTAGCAAGGCTAAACAAGCATTGTTTATTTCATTTTTTTCTAATGATTTCCCTTTCGCATTTTCCATGTTCGCATTTTCCAATAAAATCTCCAAAGTTCCAAAACATTCAAAAATCACTTTTATGTTTCAACGAATCTGTATTTATTTATTATTGTTTTCTCTCATTATTTTATCTATACAACATCACTATTCCCGATCTTGATGAACCAATGAATGTGACATGCAATGAGACAACGCAACAAAAAGACAGTGATTCAAAAGAAGAGTATGTCATACCCGATGAAATTATCAGAGAAGTTGAGGATTTTGAGAATAGAACTAAGTCCAATCTAGACAAAGCCGAGATAATCAACCTGGGAGATTCAGAAATTGTTAAAGAAACTCGCATCAACATTCATTTGTCGCCATCAGAGAAAGTGGAATACACATAATTCTTGAAAGAGTATGAAGACATATTTTCATGGTCGTATGATGACATGACTGGTCTAAGTACGTCCATTGTGGCTCACAAGCTGCCAACCAATCCAACATGCCCGCCGGTAAAGCAAAAGCTCAGAAAGTTCAAGCCTGATATGAGTTTGAAAATCAAAGAGGGAGTTACCAAGCAAATCAATGCCAAGGTTCTCAGGGTAGTTGAATATCCGACATGGTTAGCCAACATCGTGCCAGTGCTCTAGAAAGATGGAAAGTTCAAGGTTTGTGTCGACTACTGGGATCTCAATCGGGCCAGTCCGAAGGATGATTTCCCTCTCCCGAACATACACATCCTGATTGACAATTGCGCCAAGCATGAGCTTCAGTCGTTCGTGGATTGTTTCGCTGAATACCATCAGATTTGGATGAACTTAAAGTAATTGGTGATTCAGACCTACTAATACACCAAGTACAAGGAGAACGGGCTACCAAGAATTCCAAGATATTTCCGTATCTGCACCATGTACAGGAATTGAGAAAGAGGTTCACAAAGACAGAATTTCAGCACGTCCCCAAAATTCAGAACGAGTTTGCCGATGCATTGGCCACTCTATCATCTAGGATACAGCATCCAGATAAGAACTTCATTGATCCTATTCCAGTAAAAATCCATACCCAACCAGCATACTGTGCCCACGTTGAAGAAGAAGCAGACGGAAGACCATGGTTCCACGACATCAGGGAATACTTGTCAAAGGGAGAGTAACCAGAGCTTGAAAATCACACTCAGAAACGCACGTTCCGGATATTGTCCAACAATTTCTTTCTTAGCGGAGGAAACCTATACAGGAGAACTCCCGACTGGGGATTATTAAGATGTGTCGATGCAAAGGAAGCTTCCAGACTACTTGAAGAGATATATGCTGGGACCTGCGGCCCACATAAGAATGGTTTTGTCTTGGCAAAGAAAATACTCAGAGCCGGTTACTTCTGGATGACCATGCAAATGGACTGCATCCAGTATGCCCGAAAATGCTACCGATGTCAGGTACATGCAGATATGATAAAGGTACCCCCAAACGAGCTCAATGCAACAAGCTCGCCTTGGTCATTCACTGCCTGGGGAATGGACGTCATTGGACCGATAGAGCCTACTGCCTCAAATGGACGCAGATTTATCTTAGTAGCTATTGATTATTTCACTAAATAGGTCGAAGAGGCATCCTACAAAGCAGTGACTAAGAAAGTCGTGGCAGACTTTGTCCGCGACCGTATCATTTGTCGATTCGGAGTTCCAGAGTTAATCATCACCGACAACGGCTCCAATCTCAACAGTGATCTGATGAAAGCCATGTGCGAGACTTTCAAAATCAAGCACAAGAATTCCACAACCTATAGACCACAGATGAATGAAGCTATGGAAGATGCCAACAAGAACATCAAAAAGATATTGAGAAAGATGATAGAAAAGCACAAACAGTGGCATGAAAATTTATCATTCGCCTTACTGGGATACTGCACCACAGTACGCACATCAACCAGGGCAACTCCTTATTTACTGGTTTATGGTACGGAAGCTGTTATTCCTTCCGATGTGGAGATTCTTTCCTTAAGAATCATACAAGAAGCTGAGCTCAATGACGTAGAATGGATAAAAGGATGGTACGAGTAGTTGGCCCTCATAGATGGAAAAAGGATGAATGCAATATGTCACGGTCAACTTTATCAGAATAGAATGTCCAGAGCCTTCAACAAGAGAGTCAAGCCAAGACAGTTCAAAACAGGGCAGCTGGTGTTAAAAAAGATCTTTCCACATCAAGATGAATCCATAGGGAAATTTTCTCCCAACTGGTAAGGTCCGTATATGGATCACCGAGTATTTTCAGGAGGATCCCTCATGCTTGCAGAAATGGACGGAGAAGTCTGGCCAAAGCCAATCAATTCAGATGCAGTCAAACGATATTATGTGTAACTTTCTATGGTTTTCTTCAATGATGTAAATTGAACTACGCCTGAACTGATTCCTGTTTAAGAGGGGATACGTAGGCAGCCCTATTGGTTCTGTCATAATTCAATAAAAATCTCATTTCCCCCCGCAATTGGAAACTGGGGTAGAATTTTGAGAAGGACCCCCAAAATTCCGAAGCAAGTTCAGCCGATCGCAGCATGTACAATGGTCAGAATCATCAACCATCTAACTGGGGCAGAATTTAGAGGAGGACCCTCAAAATTCTGTAGCATGAGTGGTTGCAATGTCTTGAACCATGTCACGGTGTCGGTTCATCTAAATTTCTCAAAATATATTTTTACTATGTCTTTATAAAATCATGCACGTTTTCAAAATATAGCTCTGTTTAGAAAACGCTACCCCGATGACATAAACATGATCATCAGACCAAGCAGAATGAAGTAAGAAAAGCCAACGGGGATACGAACCCACCTTCCCCATCTACAGAACTCACGAATTTTCTTTGGATGAAGGAATAAAGAACAAACAGGTTTCAAAGTCACAAACTTCAACACAGTCGCAAATGCAAAGTTTACTACCAGCACAAAAGAATGAACATGCTCCATAGTCACAGTTCTCACAACAATCGCAATACCACAACCTATTACTAGCTAAGAAATTCTACTAGCATTCGCTATTTGTTCCTTTGCATTGGGCCAAGCCCTGCCTTTATCTTGCACGGGACTAAGCTCTGTCCCACATTTTGCATGAGGTTAAGCTCTATCTCCATTTGCATAAGGATAATCATCTGCCTTCCGTCTGCATAAAACTAAGCTCTGTCTCCATCTTGCACAAGGCTAATCTCTGCCTTCATTTTCATAAGGCTAATCCCCTGCCTTCCTTTGCACAAGGCTAATCTTCTGCCTTCCATTTTCATAAGGCTAATCTCCTGCCTTCCCTTGCATAAGGCTAATCTCCTGCCTTCCCTTGCGTAAGGCTAATCTCTGCCTTCCATCTTGCATAAGGCTAATCTCTGCCTTCCATTCTGCATAAGTCTAAGCTCTGCCTCCAATTTAATTTTTCACCGAGACTAAGCGCTGTCTCTCAAGCATTATTTACTTCGCTTCTCTTTCGGGATAAGATCTGCTCTTCAATTTGCAAGACTAAGTTCTGTCTTGTCAGCATTATATTATTGCATATCATGGGTTGAAATATCGCCAATCTGTCCAAAGGCGTCATAGTCTAACGACATCATCCTCATAGCTGGAGGATACCATGTCATGGCCTGAGGATCTCTCTCAATTTGCATATCATTATTCAAAGGAATCATAGTTCCCAGGACATCATGGTCTAAGGACATCATACCTAACCGTCCAAAGACCACTTTCATAGTCCAACAGGAACCTGCATCATGTTTAAATTTATGCATAGTATACGCTTGTATTGCTTTTATTTGTAGGTAACCCGGCGAGCAACGACTATCCCAGCAGGAGCAATCCCGCTCCAGTTCTCCCAACCGTCTCGAATCCGATATCCTGCAAACCGTTCATTCGCCCAACCCTAGATGTTGCGTCCGTTCTTGTGATCACTTCATCGGTATACTTTGTCGATGAATTCGAAACTAAATACGGCCTGATTGCTGTAGAACCAGGGATATGTAGGCAGCTCAGAAGCCGAAGCGCAGCCTAAACCTCTCTAACCGTTTCGCTCGGTCAAAATTGGCCATCTATCTTTACCCGACAACTCTTTCATCCTTTTCGGTTAAAGATGGGCAGCTGTTGATACCCAATTTTTCCCAAAATATTTTTAAAATTTCATATGTACCTTCAAAATCATGCATTAACAACGATTGGTATTTTTCCATAATTTTCCTATATTTTGTCTAATTTATCTAGAATTTTATTTCCAATAAATAATTACAAAATCACATCACAAATGATTTCAAAGGCATTTCTTGATTTAATTCATTGTTTATGATCCTGATAAGATCAAATTATGTCATAATTAGCCAAATTGGCATCTTTTGGATATAATTGCAATAACTTTGCAATTATAGCCCAAGCATGTAATTTTATACTATTTTTTACCAGAAATTAGCCTCTTATATTGTTAAATATAAAATAATCATTTTCAAGTTATTTCCATGCATATGATTCATTTTTATAATTAGTAATTACTTTATAAAACTATTTTAATTAAACTATCTAGGTATTTAACAAATAGCCCATGCCTATTTCAATTTTAGCCCAAATTGCTTAATCACTCCCTATTAGACCATACCCAAACCTGATTAAATCAAGCCCAAATACCCCAAGCCCAAATCCATTAATCCCCCAACCTGTCTTGTTTAATCTGGACCGTTGATCAATTTTTGATCAACGAACCAGATCCCCCCTTTCCATAATTAACCTAATAGTCTACCCCCCCTCAAACCCTCATTCTCTCATTTCTCCTCCCACACTCCGTCGTCATCTCCTCTCTTCTTCTCTAAAACGCTCTCTGCCCTAACCCTAATTCCCCTTCGCCGATGCTCTCATGCCGTCGACTATGGGGCTTACCACCATCCTCCAGCATTAATGGCTCTCTTGTGCCGGAATTCCTGCCTTCTTTGAGGTCCTCAAGGGACCAGCGGCCATTCCATTCACCCCTGGGCCTGTGCTCACCATTCTCAGGCCACCATGGCTCGATCGAGTAAGATCTTTCCTTTTTCCGGCTAAACCTATTGGTTTCTAAGTTGGTCTCTCTATTTTTGGGTTATTTTATAGAAAACCCTAACCTCTTCTATTGTACCTCTTAGATCTATAACAGACCTGGGGTGTTTCTGAGCTATTTTCGTTTGTTTCATGAAAAACCTTTCGATTTCTCAAAGCGTCGCTTTATTTTTCCATTAGGGTTTCCGGAACTTTTCTTCAAAATATATTTCTGGTCTTTTAATGTTGTTCTCTGATGTTTAAAATGACCTTTTGTTAAAATTTCTTTTTAGTCATAACTTGTTATCATAAAACCTTAGTTTTAACACTTGTTATAATTCTGAGTCCGTCTTTGGTAATATGTTCGTGTGCTTGTTTCTCATGAACACTCTGAGTTTCTGTGATTTTACCCTATTATGTTCAGTAAGGTTTCTAATTCTTGCTTCTTCCGCTTATATTATATTTATTCTGTTAGTTCCTCTAATCAGTTCTATCTTCTCTAGTTGAATCCCTGATTCTATGTGATTCTTTGTTTACTATGTTTCTGATTTTACTTCTTCTTGCCTATTATGTGTTTATTCCGTTTGTGCATAGAAATTTTGTGTTAATTCTACCCTTAATCAGTACTATTTGAATCCCTAATTTTCTGTGATTAAGAAATTTTACAGATTTTCTGTGATGATATCTTTTACTGATTTCCGACCTCTAAGTTATTTTCTCACCTTATTTTATGGTTGACTATACTGTTAATTGATTCTTATGATATTTCCTTAATTAGAACCTTATGTACCTAGTCCTAATTACCTATTCTGTACTTGCACTATTTGAATTGTTTCCTTATCTGTTATGCTCCAGTTACACATTGATTTCTTTCCTTATTAGTTACCCGTTCTTACCATTTGAAGTTAACTCTCTTAATCAAGGGAGTACTTGCACTAATTTTGCTCTAATTGGTTCTGAGTTCAATAATTTACTGCCTAATTGTGATTCTTACCTTATTCTACCTAGTTTCAAACTACTATATATATATATATATATATATATATATATATATATATATATACACACACACACACACACACACACACTCACTCAGCCACAATCCAAAAAACAAAACACACATGAACACATTTGGTTCAAATACTATCTCTCACACTCAAAGCTTTCTGCTATCTTTTTGTGTCACTTACTATTGTTCTAAGTTAGCCGGATGCAAGCTAAGTCTAACTATTGTGCTCTCCTGTCCCTTCACTTTTTTGTTTACTATCTCTTTACTAGTATGTTCTGATTTTCAATTCAAGTTCCAAAACTAATATGTTTCTTTTTACTGCTTCAGTTTATCATGTTCCTAATATGTTTCTATCTATTGTTTTGCTGTTCAACATGTAATTGACCTCCTTGCATCATTGCTTCATCTAGTATTCTAGTTATATCTTACCTCTTTAGGGTTAGCATGTTCTTATAAACATGTAATCTTTCTCAATGTAACCTTACTATGTTTTAATGCTTCTGTACTGGTTGCCTAGTTCTGGTATGCACCTATTGATTTGTTACCCTAAGTTTTATTGATGCTATTCTCAATCATGTTTAGTATGAAATCCTATACTATACTATCTCCCAACCCCATGAATCCCCTAGAGCACTTCTGATTATGTGACTTTGTTTTAATTAGCACTCCTGAATCTATGTCTTACTATTTGCACTAATTGCCAAGGACCCCTGTCTGTTATGTGTTCACCATACCTGCTCTACTTGTCCCCAATCCCCAGTTATCCCTGTGTGAAGGTTTGTTCTTTGAATATTGTTGAACTTGTTTGACTGACCTTCTGTTTGTTTAAATTACACAACTGTTTTCAAAAGCTATTTTACTAAAATATTCTCCTATTTTATAAAACTACTTCAACTGGTTCTCTTTTTCAAATACTGCTTTCCGGTTAAACCTTTTCAAGACTATGTCAAGAACTCTCACTCTACTCTTAGGTCCTTAAGTTCTGCCCCTCCAATGTATGACTGCCTTGGGATTCCTGTGAGATCCCTCTGAAATCTGATGCATTGGGGCTGGCACTTCCACACTGCACTTACTCAATTATGGTTGTGAAATCTGGGTGTGAGTATTTCTCGGGATCCCTTGAGGTCCTTAGGGAACTCTGACACACCCGGATATGAGAAATGCTATGAAACATTTGGGCATTTGAGGTTCTGAGAATCTGGGCTTGTTTTCAGGCTCCCTATAGTGTAACTTATTATTTTTCTTTATCTAGTTATGTAATTCATTCAATATTGGTTTGTAATAATTGTTGTAAACGAATATTAGGGATGGATAGTGAAAATGAGAGGGTAGCTATGTCTGTTATCAATATCAACGGGTAGAAATCATGCTTAGGTTTACATTCCCTATGTGCGCATTATAATCCATGTTTAGGAACAATACATTCTAAGCATTTCATGCATTAGATATCATGTTCTTAGGTTTACTGTATTTCAACATCTCATTTGACATTATTTTCATCACTTAGAAATCCTGCTTCTAGGCTAAATAACAACATTAACATGAAAACTGTTGCTACTGCATATTCTGAAATCATGCTGTAACTTTCTGCGCATATAGAAATCATGGTTTTTTTTTTTAGGAATTTTGCATATAAATCATTCTGCATCTTATAATGTTCATACTAGATACCCTGTTTTAGGATCTCACTAAGTCACACCTAGCTAAACTACTGATGCATGAAAAAGGGACACAAGACAGTCTCACATATGATTATCCTGTGTTAGTAAAACTGGTAATAATCCATGTGTCTTTGCAATACTTAGAACATCATGCTTTAGGTATAACAACTTCCTAACAGTTTTTTTAACAATTCTAGTCACTATTGTGCATTCCCCCCACGCCTAGGCAAGCCTTAGGTAACCAACCTTTATAAAACTGGAAAACTGTTGCTTTTGTGTTTACTGCTTAATGGTTAACATGCTTAAAATCAGTAGGCAAACTAATTAGGGCCCTTGCTTCTGGGTTTATAAAAAAAAACTGCATATCTTCTGTGTTTTGATATTCACTTAGACATCATGTTTTAGGATCCTGTCTAATAATACTGCTCTTGTTTGTGTTTGAGTCGTGCTGTTTACGTGCATTATCTGTGGAGGTAAATCTGAGCCTCTTAATTGTTTTTCCCCGCCTTTATCTGTTAAAGTCCTATCTGTTCTTACCTGCCGCCTAGTATTTTCTCCTTTCAACCTTAGGGGTCTGTTTAGAACTGCCTTTAAGTAGAGGTCCTAATCCCTTCTAGGACCATTAAGAAGGGACGGGTAACATCGCGCATAGAGGTCGTTAAACAACACTCGCTTAATAACCACTAAGGGGTGGGAAAGGGTAGACATAGATATGATGACCGGTGCGTTAATGCCACGTGTAGCCCCTCTTCTAAAGAGTTATTACCGGACATTGTACTGATGTGATCCTATAGGATAAACAACCTAGGACCCCCCTATCTTTAGCACATATGTGTGCTTAGACTGCGAATCTTCTCAAAAACCTTTATTTGTTTACCTATGTGCTTTTATTGCTTATGTGCTACCTGTTTTAAAATTCACAAAGCTTGTTTGGCCAGGAACCATAGTTGTGGACTTCGAGGGGTGCCCAACACCTTCCCCTTGAAGTAATTTCAAGCCATTAACCTATCTCTGGTTATCCAATCTATGTTTGTAAATGACCCTTAGTAGGTGGCCTAACGCACCTTAATTCGTTAGGTGGCGACTCTTCAATTCCTTACCCCTTTCCCAAAAGGAAACGAGTTGTCCCAATAATGTTGAATACCCTGACCGATTCGATAGCGGAGGGAGAAGAGAGGGGGCGCGACATGCAGTACGCTTAGGACCGACTATGTTCTACGAGAAATCCATGAAGGCACTTGCGGAAACCATTCTGGCGCCGAATCACTAGTTCGAAAGGTCATTAGAGTAGGATATTATTGGGATGACATGGAAAAAGACTCTAAGGAGTTCGTTCGAAGGTGCGATAAATGTCAAAGGTCTTCACCGATAATACACCAGCCCGACGAGCCACTTCACTCGGTCCTGTCCCCATGGCCATTCATGAAGTGGGGAATGAATCCCCAAGTAAAGCTAAGTTCATATTATTTATGAATGACTATTTTTCTAAATGGGTTGAAGCACATGCCTTTGAAAAGTAAGGGAAAAGGAAGTGATCGATTTCATATGGGATCACATCGCATGCCGATTCGGGATACCAGCGGAAATGGTGTGTGATAATGGCAAACAATTCATTGGCAGGAAAGTTACGAAATTCCTCGAAGACCACAAAATAAAGAGGATATTATCAACGCCGTATCACCCTAGTTGGAATAGACAGGCCGAATCTACGAATAAGACTATCATCCAAAACTTGAATAAAATGCTAAACAAAGCCAAAGGGAAGTAGAGAGAAATATTGCCCGAGGTTTTATGGGCATATCGGACTACATCGAAGTCCAGTACCGGAGCAA
This sequence comes from Nicotiana knightiana, assembly GCA_005239525.1. NCBI lineage: Eukaryota > Viridiplantae > Streptophyta > Magnoliopsida > Solanales > Solanaceae > Nicotiana > Nicotiana knightiana. The sequence goes on along the minus strand of ML408252.1, from coordinate 121,127 downwards.
CTCCATTTTCTTTAGTATATGGCCCCGAAGCCTTGATACTGGTCGAAGTCGGGGAGCCCAACACCATGTTTTGATATGCAATGGAGGAATCGAACCGCGAGGCCATGAATACCAGTCTCGAGTTGTTAGATGAAAGATGAGAAGCGGCACTCGTTCAAATGGCCGCATAAAAGCAATGAATCATGAGATATTACGAAAGAAGAACCAATCTTCGACACTTCAAAGTCGGGGACTTAGTCTTAAGAAAGGTCACCATCAATACTCGAGACCCTAATGAAGGGAAACTCGGTACTAATTAGGAAGGACCCTATCAAATCCTCGACATAGTCGGGAAATGATCTTACAAGCTCGGAATAATGAACGGCGAGCCATTGTCGAACAACTGGAACATATCACTCCTCAAGAGGTACTATTGCTAAGGTATGTCTTTCTCCTATTTCATTTACTTAAATATTCGAAACGAACTCATTGCAGGAATTTGATCCACTAAATCGAGATCTCAGGTTTTAAAGTACGCGTTGCACTCTTTTTCCCTTAGACCAGTTTTTATCCCAAATGGGTTTTTCTGGCAAGGTTTTTAACGAGGAAAAAATTATGTGCTACCTGAGGATAATTCAACAGTATCCAAGGTTTCTTTGCAATCAACCTCAAATACTGGGGGGCATCACCCTCGGATGTTATGTATCAATGAGTCTCGATAGGAAGAATTTTGTAATGGGCTAAACGGTCGAATGAACCGTGTCCATATAGATTAGCCGAAGTCCTGGCAACAAAACATGTAGGCGTGTATGAATAATACAAAGAAGCACTCTCTTTTCTTGAACATCTCATGTTTGAAGTAGAATTTCTATTATACGAGTCATGTACTTACGATTCTGATCTATTGTGCAAAACTAACACTTGTGAAAAATGGCTCAAGGGCCAAGTACAAGCATTCCTAAAACACTCAGGGACTGCACATTTGAGCTATTTAAGTTCGAAACCGAAAGACCTCAGAGAGTCACCCCTCGATATATAGGCCAAGGCCATCACACTCAAATACTAACATTTTGAAAAAGTTCAAAATGTTATCGTGAAACGAGTCCAAGAGACATACCCAAAGGCTATTGCCATATTAAAGACTACGGTCACATAAAAGGCTACGATCAAAATAATGCGGCTCGGAGACGTCCGACTTCTGCCATGATTTAAAGGCCTTCAAATACTTAAAGAATTGGTTAAATAAGGCTACCCTCGGCAAAGCAAATAAAAAAGGGCTTCGATAAAATCAATCCTCAAATAATTTAAAGGCTTCGATAATATCAGCCTTCGAAAAAGCCTCAAGAGGTATCGAATTATCTTAACACAAACGAGTTAAGAGAAAATAGGGTTCTGATCATTGGGCCCTAGAGAAATCCAATGGGTACAAAAAACACATGCTAAGACATAAAGAAATTTTCACTAAGTCTTTTAGCCGAAAAGGAAAAAATGATAGCCATTCTCAGAGGCCGAATTGGATCAACTTAAAGAGCCTAAGGGCCAATATAAAAATCCTAAGGGCCAATGCAATTAGAGTTCGAGAACTCGCTCTCACTCGATTTGAACCCAATGGTTCAATTATTCCGAGCTCAAACAAATGTTAATTACAGCTCGAAGATTCTCCTGAAGGGTATAGCGGTGAGCTCGAAATACTTAACAACCATTTGATGAAAACCTAAGGGTGTTCACTTTATCCTAAAACTCAATATTCATTCGGACTTGGTTACTAAAGATAACTCGTCGGTCAGTTCGGTCAATACATCCCCAAGATAGGGTCTCGAACGAGTCTCGAACTGGGGACTTTCCCTCGTAATAATGAAAAGCTTAAGGGTTTATTTCGACCACAAATTGAATCACAACAATAAAAAATTTCAAACAACTTTGATAAAGGAAAGAAGCATATCAGAAACCAAAAGCATACGAAGGCATCAAAGAGAAGTTTTTTATATATATCAAATGGTCTATACAAAGGGCCACGTCAATGACTTACACAGAATAGATAAAAAAGGAAAAAATCCTAAGGGCTTAGTCTACCCCGGGAGCCACGTCCTCGGGAACCACCTCTTTGGGAGCCGCTTCTTTAATGACCTCATCATCACCCTCCCCGCTCTCGGACCCGTTGGCTGATTTCTCTTCATCGGAACGCCTCGGCTTCCAAGACTTTGGCATCTTCAATATCAGCCGAGAGGTCGAAGCCACGGGCGTGTATTTCTTCAAGAGCCTCTCTCCGAGAGTGCCTCCTAGCGTGATCAACTGCACAAGACAATATAATCTCGGCTGCATCAGAGATCTCCTGTGCTGAAGATTGGCAGCCTTGGTAAGAGTTCACAAGTTCCTCTACCTCGTGCTTAGCCGTAGAAAGCTCGGCGGCCAGCCTAGCCTCGAGCTCCTCAACCTTCCGACCTCAGGCCGAGTTTCAGCCTCTTTCATTTTGGCCTCCTCTCGAAGCTGCTCCACTAGCTCCCCCTTTCACTGAAAGTGCAAAACCGAAGGGTTAGTCCCAAATTTGAACTAACACTTAGCGAGGCTGCGAGAAATTGCATTACCTTTTCGAAGAGATCTGCCCAATCTTGTCGAGCCGTTATGAGTTCAGCTCGAAGGTCCATAATCTCCTCCTCCTTTTGAACGTAGAGGAGTTTGAGGCCATCCCTCTCCTCTACGAGCTTCTTGAGCTCTGCCTCATACCGAGACAACTCGGCCTTCGATCTTGAAGATGCTTCTCGATGAAGAACCATGGCCTATATACAAAGAAGGGAGTCAGGTTAGAAGGAATGTGAAGTAAACACAAGTGTCAATACAAAGGGATAAAACTTACCTGCTTCAGAAAATGCTGAGCCTCGTCTAACACGAACAAAGCGTCTGGCTCGGGACCATCGCCGACTCCTGCGAAGCAGTCCAAAATATTCCATCCCCTTCATGGGCCTGTCCGACATCGGGAGTGCCCATGGCTCGGGCTTCTTGGAATTTCCCCTCGAAAAATACGGGACTGAGCGGAGAGTCGCCAATGTTGATTATCCCAAGTGAATCACTTGGGACATAATATTCTTTCTAAAGGGCTTCGGTGCTAGACCTTTTGGGCACGTCCGCCGGCCAGTTATCACGGCGGAAGGAATCCTCACCACCCGATTACTCGGGGACCTTGCTTGGACCCTCCTCCAAAATGACCTCAGCCCGAGAAGGAGCCGACTCGATAGATCCAGTACTTCGAGCTACCAGCTGGTGGTCGTCATCTTCACCCCCTTTATCGATACAAGGAGCGTAGGGTTCGGATCTCGACTTTCGAGCTTTATTTTTTCTTGGCTTGGGGATATCGGAAGGGAAGGTCCTTCTCCTCTTCCTCTCTTTATTCGATTTCGACGCCTCCTCCTCCTCAGGCGGAGGTGGCCTCATAACCACATTCTCACCAAGTCCTACGTAAAGAAACCAAGTAAGAGTTATACTATTAAGAAAATCTCTATGTGCGAGCAAAGGGACTCACCGTGATTTTTAGCCTCCCATAGGCCTTTCGCCAAATCACGCCAAAATTGTTCAGTGTAAATAAAGGTGGAGGCCATTTGTCGAACCCAGCCTTCGAGATCCGGAATTGCACCAGGAAACCAAGGAGAAGATGCATCGTGAGAAGAGAACATGAGTCAGTGAAGAAATAGAGTGAGTAAAATAGTAAAATACCCAAATCGAAGTCGCACTTACGTTTCACGTTCCATTCCTCAGGGAATGACATTTTCTCGACCAGAATCAGACCGGAGGTTTTGATTTGGATGAATCGACCCATCCAACCTCGGTCTTTATCTTCATCAATACTTGAGAACACTGCCTTCATAGCTCAATGCTGCAGCTTTATTAACCTACCTCGATAAAGGCGTGGGCTATAGAGTCTTATCAGATGATTGAGGGTGAAGGCCATTCCCTCGACCTTGCTTGAAAAGAACCTGATCAGGTTGAAAATGCGCTAGAATGAGGGATAGATTTGACCAAGGGTTACTTGGTACCGGCGACAGAAGTCGAGTATGACCGGGTCCACGAGGCCCAAACCCAGAGTGAAAGGGTAGGTATATACGCTAAGGTACCCTTTCAAATAAGTGGTGATATCCTCCTATGATGAAGGAACCACCAATTCCATATTTTCCCAACCACAGTCCTCCTTCACCCTCTCGAGGTCACCTTCCGATATTGAGCAGATGTATCGGGACATGGGTTCACAGTGACCTGTGACTGAGGAAGGCTTTTCAACTTTGAATTCAGAAGTTAATTCGATTGGCCCCGGGGTACATTCCTCGATACGAGACTCCACCAGCGCCTTATCGCCGGCCGGCCGGGAAGAAGAAGAAGAAGCTTTTTCTTTTTACGACACAGTCTTGGAAGTCTTTGCCATTTGTATATTTGTAGAAAGTGGAAGAAAGGTATGAGATTAGCGGCTCCGGTGAAAACAACGGTGGTGTAATGAGCGGTGATGAGAGAAAGATAAGAAGTATTAGAAGGATTGGGAAATCAAGAGTTTAGGAGCAAAGCAAAGTAAAGTTTGAATCTACCGAAGAGGTGATATTTATAAGTTTAAAACGACGGTTCCATATCACTAGTGGCTGACCGACGACTGACATGCATTGATGGTTTTTTTTGGTAACCAAACCGACGGGATGTTTCGATCATATCCATCACTTACGTCATGAAGATGATTTCATGATCAGGGTATCGAGGAATCGAGGCTCAAATCGATTCTTTTTGTTTCACTCTAAAAAACACGGGACTATCTGTATACAGTTAAAATTGACAACACCCAATTTTACGAGCTCGATGGTATGTCTCGAGAGTGAGCCAGTATTGAAGCAAGTTTGGGCTCTAAGAACATGAATACTGAGGGATCGAGATCAGGCTAAATCGACATCGAAGTAACGGAATCACGAGATATCCGCAATCGACCACCAATCTTGGCGAGAATCTCGGAATTGGCATAACCATTAGCGATTATTGATATTAATCATGTATTTGACTTCTGAAGTTAGAGTTATACCTTATTTAGGATTCCTCTACTATATAAATAGGAACCATGTTCATTTGTACAGAGGAATCACTTATGAATTCACAAAGAAATATAAATGTTCTGCTCTTTTACTCGCTTTTAACTCTCTACTGTTTTTATTATTCATTTTGTTAAAACTGTTCTTATTATTCTTGTGGTTCTTAATGTTCGATCTCGACACTATTCCAAGCCGAGGTCGATAACTTGCAGGAAACTTATCAATGGCATTGAGTTAGATCACATATCCTTATAATCACATTACAAGTTTAATTGTTACTCGTATTTCGAGGTAAACAGAAATTAAGTAAAGCAACAGAAAATAAAGTAGAACACAAGGCATAATATACAGGAAAATCTTTTCCCAACTTTGTATTTAACTCGAGTATACAAAGAAACTCAAACTCGAAGTACAATGCTGTGTACAAGAAGATCATTCTTGACCCTCAGATTTTCCCACAAGACTACTCTAATATAACTACACAGTCTGGAGATGGCATGATAACACAGTTATATCTACAAAAAAACTACATAGTCTACAAAATAACTACGTAGTCTGGGTATGTGTTTACCGAGTTGTTGAGGATTTGTCCGGGATGTGCCAAAGTATAGAACTACTCCTTCTTATCAACTTTTTCCACTCCAAGATCATACCATGTCTTAAGTTGGTTATCTTTTATAGAATAAGGAATCTTCCTCCTATTTAAATACATAGCAATTACAACAAATATGTTGAATGAAGTGGATATCCAAAAGATGAATGCACTCAGCAATATGAAAAAATTGTATAAACTAACCTCTTTGAAGTTATATCGGTACCAACGTATAACCACTTGTTGAATTTTTCCAACAACTCAGGATCAACATCTTGACCAATAACCCTAGTAAATGGATGCTTCATTTGAAAAATTGGAGGTCTCCTTGAATGCTTATTGTGTCTTCGTGTCTTGGAGATTCTGCAGGCATAGCTTCCTTCACTGTTACATTAAGTATATCTAACTTAATCAACTCCTGCTGAACGACTCTCCAGAACCGTGATGTGAACTGTGTACCTCTGTCTGAAATGATAGATACTGAAATATCGTGAAGGCAGACAATATCCCTGATATAAATCTCAGCCAACCTCTCTGAGGAGTAACTAGTCAACACTAGAATGAAATGGGCCAACTTGGTCAGCCGGTCCACGATCACCCAAATAGCATCAGACTTTCTCAAAGTCCGAGGAAGTCCAACCAAAGTCCATGGTGATCCGCTCCCACTTTCACTCTGGGAACTCAATCTGCTGAAGTAATCCTCCTGGTCTCTGATGTTCATATTTGACTTGCTGACAGTTGAGACACCTGGCCACAAATCCAACTATATCCTTTTTCATCCCTCTCCACCAATAGTGTTGTTTCAGGTCCTGGTACATCTTCGCGGCACCCGGATGAATGGAGTACCGCGAGCTATGGGCCTCCTCAAGAATCAACTCCTGAAGCCCATCTTCATTGGGCACACAAATCCGACCCTGCGCCCTCATCACGCCATCATCACCTATAGTCACATCCTTGGAATCACCCCTCCGGACCCTATCCTGAAGAACCAAAAGGTGGGGATCATCATACTGACGCTCTATGATGCGGTCATAAAGAGAAGACCGATCAACCACGCAAGCTAATACCCGGCAAGGCTCTGAAAGATCCAATCTCACGAACTGACTGGCTAAGGCCTGCACATCCAAGGCTAAAGGCTTCTCAACTGCTGGAAGATATGCCAAACTCCCGAAGCTCTGCGCCCGGCGACTCAAGGCGTCGCCACCACATTGGCCTTCCCCGGGTGGTATAATATAGTGATTTCATAGTCCTTGAGTAGCTCCAACCACCTCCGTTGTCGCAAATTAAGGTCCTTAAGTATGAACAAGTGTTGTAAACTCTGGTGATCCGTGAAAATCTCACAAGGAACACCATACAAATAATGACGCCAAATCTTCAGGGTGTGAACAATAGCTGCCAACTCGAGATCATGAACCGGATAGTTCTTCTCATGCACATTCAACAGTCTGGATGCATAGGCAATCACCCTATCGTCCTGCATCAATACCGCTCCAAGGCCAATCCTCGAGGCATCACAATAGACTGTATAGGACCCTGAATCTGTAGGCAATACCAATATTGGGGCTGTAGTTTGGTTTGTCTGGAGCTTCTGAAAGCTCTCCTCACACTCCTCAGTCCACCTGAACGGAGCACCCTTCTGGTCAGTCTGGTCATAGGTGCTGCAGTGGATGAAAATCCCTCTACAAAGCGGAAATAGTACCCTACCAAACCAAGGAAACTACGGATCTCAGTAGCTGATGAAGGTCTAGGCCAACTCTGCATCGCCTCCACCTTCTTCGGATCTACCTTACTCCCATCACACGACACTATGTGGCCCAAGAATGCCACTGAATCAAGCCAGAATTTACACTTATGAAATTTTGCATACAATTTCTTCTCCCTCAAAGTCTGAAACACGGTCCTCAAGTGCTGCTCATGATCTTCCCGAGATCGAGAATATACCAGGATGTCGTCAATAAACACAATGACGAAAGAATCAAGATAAGGCCGGAACACACTGTGCATCAAATACATAAAGGCTGCTGTTGGCATTGGTCAGCCAAAAAGACATGACAAGAAACTCATAATGACCATTTCTGGTCCTGATGGCAGTCTTCGGGATGTCCGGCTCCCGAATACCCTAACACCCTGTAACTGGTCAAATAAATCATCAATGCGAGGCAAAAGATGCTTATTCTTCACTGTAACCTTGTTCAGCTGCCAATAATCAATACACATACGCACAGAACCATCCTTTTTCTTCACAAACAATACCGGAGTACCCCAAGGTGATACACTAAGGCCGATGAAACCTTATCAAGCAACTCATGTAACTTCTCCTTCAACTCCTTCAACTCAGGAGGAGCTATACGGTAGGGAGGGATAGAAATGGTCTGAGTGCCTGGTAATAAATCGATGCCGAAATCAATATCTTTATCGGGCGGCATACCCGGAAGATCAACTGGAAATACATCAGGGAAATCCCTCACTATTGGGACTGACTCAACTGTAGGGGTATCAACACTGACATCTCATGTATCACATCCCTTCTCAACCATCTGCTGAGCTTTAAGAAAAGAAATGACCATGCGGGAGTGTACTCTAAGATACCTCTCCACTCTAATCTCGCTAAACCTGGCATAGCCAATATCACGGTCTTAGCGTGATAATCAAGAATAGCATAATGGGGTGACAACCAATCCATGCCCAAGATAACATCGAAATCTACCATACTGAGTAATAACAAGTCAGCCCTGGTCTGAAAACCACAATGAACAATCAAACACGACCGATATACGCGGTCCATAATGAGAGAATCTCCTACGGGAGTAGAAACATAAACAGGGGAACTCAAAGAATCCCGAGATACCCCCAAATGTACAACAAAATAAGAAGACATGTATGAATACGTAGAGACTGGGTGAAATAATACTGATGCATCCCTATGACAGACAGGGATGATACTTGTGATGATTGAATCTAAAGCGACAGCCTCTGAACGGGCTGGAAGGGCTTAGTACCTGTCCTGGCCTCACCCTCTTGGGCGAACTCGACCTCCTCGACCTCCCCGACCTCCACCTTGTGTTGGCCGATGAGGTGGAGTGGCAGCTGGGGCTGGAAGAATAGCCAGAGGACCCGATGAAGCACGTGGAGGCTGATAAGTCTGTGAAGATGCACTCCTCCTAGTTCTGGGGCAATCTATAACCATGTGATGAGTGTCACCACACTCAAAACAACCCCTCATAGGACGTCGCGACTGAGGCTGAATAGGAGCTGGCCAGCTAGACTGGCCGGTAATAGCACCTCGAGCAGGCGGCATGCTAGACACTGGTGGTGCATAATAGAGCTCCTGAGGTCTAGGAGGAGCTGGAATACCGCTGGATGCAAGAAGAGCCGAATGAACAGGGTGACTCATAAAACCCCTACCATGGCGTGTTGATGGTGCACGAGCTCCCAAATAATGACCAGTCTCTCGAGACCTCTTGGCTTCTCTCTCCTCTCTGTCCCGGGCAAACATGCCCTCCACTCTCCTGGCGATACTCACTGCCTGCTGATATGTGATATCCATCTCTAACTCCCTGGCCATACTAGTCCGAATACTGGGATGGAGTCCCTCAATGAAGCGATGGACCCTCTCTCTGACTGTACCAACCAGAGCCGATGCATGCCGAGATAACTCACTGAAATCGACTGCATACTCCGACACAGTCATAGTACCCTGGCGCAGCTGCTCAAAATCTGTGCGCCAAGAGTCCCTGCGGCTCTGAGGAACATACTCTCATAGAAACATCTCTAAAAATTGAGTCCAAGTGAGTGAATCTGCCTCGTCTGGACTACTCATCTCATAGGCACGCCACCACTGATATGTCGTTCCCCTCAGCTGGAAAGCGGTGAAAGATACCCCACTAGTCTCCACAATGCCCATAGTGCGGAGAATACTATGACACTCTCAAGAAAGCCTAGAGAGTCATCTAAAGCTAGTACGCTGAAAGTAGGTGGGTTGTACTTCTTGTACCTCTCAAGTCTGATCTGCTCTGCCTTAGAAGCATCTACCCAGGCCTCATGCTGAACTGGAACTATTGGGGGCATAGGAATGTTCACTGGGGCCTGATCAACCTGGACCCTCTGCTCAGGAGTGCGGGCTGCAGGAGTTTGTGCCCCTCCCCCGGCCTGAGATATGGCTGGGTCTATCGGAAGTATCCCAGCCTGAGTCAGAGTGTTGAACATGCTCATGAACTGAGCCCAAGTCTCCTGGAGGGCTGGAGCAGTAATAGGGACCTCCTGTGCCGGCCCTCCAGCCGGACCTGCTAGGGGCTCCTCTGTCACCGCTCTCGCAGGTGCTGGGGCTGAACCGCGTGGTCGTCCTCTATCTCGGCCCCTGCCTATGGCGGCTCTAACTGGGGGCTCGAGTGCCTGATTATCGATCCTCACGGTACGGGTCCTCTCCATTTGTGACAAAGAATAAAATAGAGTTTTAGAATTTTGATTTCAATAACTCGCACGACAAGGAAAACAAATAATATGATTGTTCTTAACAGTTACATAGCCTCCGGAAGATAGGGATGGACATCTCTGTACCGATCCTCGAGACTCTAATAAATTTGCTTGTGACTCCTATGAACCTATATGCTCTGATACCAGCTTGTCACGACCCAATTTACCCTCCAAAAGGTATCGTGATGGCACCTAGTCTCTACGATTAGGTAAGCCTAATTAGTAGATAAAACTTAATTAAAAGTATGGTAAATAAAGAAGTAAAGGACTTAGAAATATGAATAATCATAACGATGCCGCTCAGCTCGTACAAAAATATAACTCCCAAAGACCCGGATTGTCACAATATAGTCACAAGCTTACATAGGAAAATCTCTATAATATAGAATATAAGGTGACTCGGAGAATTCTGCGGACGCGGCAGAAATACTTTGCGGTCTCCTGGTAACAGCTACAACAACTAGCCACGCGACTAATAACTCGCACCTAGATCTGCACACGAAAAACATGTGCAGGAAAGGGCATGAGTACACCACATTTGGTACCCAGTAAGTGCCAAGCCTAACCCTAGTCAAGTAGTGACGAGGTCAGGTTAAGGCTATACTGGATTTCTATATAAAACAATTTAAAAATAGTACAAAAGATAAGTAATGTCTACAGTAAGTAGTTTAAGAAAATAATCTAAAGTTTTACAGTAAAGAGAGTCATCGGCTCAACACAATGTATCACAAGGTGGAATCTCCCGGGATACCGTCCCGTAGTTCCAAATGATTATGCAGTACAGGGGGATCTCCCAGAATACGTCTGTAGTCCCAAATAAATATGCAGTACATGGGAATCTCCCGGAATACGTCCGTAGTCCCAAAATAAATATGCAGTATATGGGGATCTCCCAGAATACGTCCTTAGTACTAATTTAAATATGCAGTACAGGGGGATCTCCCGAAATACGTCTGTAGTCCCAATTTAAATATGCGATGCAGGATGAATGCCAGGGATAACATCAATTTATACAGTTCATCTAATCACAGATAAGGAAAACAATAACCTAACTAAGCATGGAGAACAAAGCATCAAGTAGGCAATTAGACACGTAGGCATGCCTTTCTAATCTAAGCTAAGCAGTTTAACACGTTAAAGCAATGTAATAGGAGAAAGACAATTTTATAAATTTTCAAAGGAAAAATGGGATTTTTGCAATAATGGCCCGTGTACGTACTTGTCACCTCACGTACACGGCACCCACATAACAATAAATTTTTAAACAACCTAAGGGGAAGTCCCCAACACTGAGTTAGGAAAGTCACTTACCTCGACTGCTCAAATCAACTCGAAATCATGCTCTTGCCACGAGTATCCAACTCCAAATGGCCCGAATCTATTCAAATAAATTACATAATGTAACTATCACTATAAGCAACTAGTTCGACTAATAAATTCGAAGCTAAAGCGCGAAATTAGGAAAATTTCCCAAAAAGCCCCTCGGGCTCAGGTCTTGGAATCGGGTAAAAATCACAATTTCCGAACACCCATTCGCTCACGAGTCTAACCATACCATTTTTACTCAAATCCGATACCAAAATCTCGATCAAAACCCAAAAATTCGGCCTAGGAACTTTTCCAAATTTCCCCCAATTTTTCACCCCAAACTTTGAAATTAGATGATAAAATTAAGCATAGATTAGCGGAAAATAGTCAAAATCGAGTAAGAATCACTTACCCCAAACACCCAAGTGAAAATCCCTCCAAGAATCGCCTAATCCTGAGCTCTCAACTTCAATTTGTGAAAAAATGACTTAACCCTCGTTTTTGGGTGTTTTAAATCTGCCCAGATCTGCCTTCACTGCGATCACGTAAGCCCAGACGCAATCGCAAAGAACAAAAACACGCACCTCAATTTTACACTACGCGAATGCCTGAACGCTTATGCGAACGTGATGCCTTACTCCCCTCAGACCTACGCGATTGCGATTGACCTCACGTGACCGCGTAGAGAAACGCTCTAATCCATTGCTGCCTCACTCCTTCTACGTGAATGCAGCCTAGCCTACACGAACACGATGACCAAGATGCCTACACTACGCGATCACGTTCCATTCTATGCGATCTCAATGCATTAACCTGACTAGCCTCCAACTTACTCTACCCGATCGCGTACTCCCTCACGCGATCTCAATGAAGAAAAATCTGGATGCACTCACACCAGCAAAACAACAATCACACAAGTCCAAAAAATGATCCATTGAGCATCCGAAACACACCCGAGACCCCCTGGTTCTCAACCAAACCTACCAACCACTCATCTAACATCATCCAAACTTAGTCGAGCCTTCAAACCACATCACATGACACCAAAAACACTAATTACACATGAATTCAAGCCTAAGAACTTAGCATTTTTCCAAAATCCACAAACGATGCCGAAACACGTCAAAACTAGTTCGAATGACCTCAAATTTGACACACATGACACTACGAACCTACAGCCACTTCCGGAATTCTATTTCGAGCCCTATATCATAATTTCACCTATCGGCCGAAATCGTCGAAAATCTAACTTTCGCCAATTCAAGCCTAAAATCTACCACTGTATACGGCTAAATCGGAGAGCCCGATTTTACGGTCATCTCGACGCTTAGAAGGCTCGAAGGAGCGAGCTCTGGTATCAATACGTATTGAAGGTCCTCGACCTCGAGGCCGTGCGTATCGAAGGTCCTCAACCTCGAGGTCGTGTGTTGGTTGATTTCCCAATACACACGCAAGTGTACGTGGTCGACAAGTAATATAGGATTTTAAGTCCAGATATCGTACCCACAGGGACTTGTGATTGACTATCAACTAAACTAAACTCAAACAAATATTTTACTAAAATTAATCTAAAATAGAAAATTAAGAGATTAAAGAGACAACTAACTTAAAGACGAATTCAATGTAATTTGATATTCTAGAGTTATGGGTTGGCAAACAATCACGTTGAGTTTTCGACCTAAATCTTCAAATCAGGTTTATTGATTGACGAGGTTAATATTGCTCGTAGCCTTCTCCCGAAGTACAACTCGCCTATTCAAGCTAACCTAACGCCTATATTCCTATGGAATCAGGATTAACAAGAACGCATTAATAATTCCCGTATAATAACCAAGCAAGGCGATTAGGTATATTCCTATCCTAACCGCAAATCCGCTCCCCTGAAGGGTTAAGATCTTGCTCTACCCAATCTTATATGCAATCTAGAATTCCCTCTCCCGAGTTCAACCCTAGATTCGTAGATAGTATTCAATTGGTGATCAAGCAATTAAATAATTAAGCGCAAGATTGAATAAACAAACCAATTAAGATAAAACAATAAGAATAATTCAAGCTTCAACTACAACGTTCATGTAGCACCCAAAACTCTAGAACTAATAAACTATGAAACTAAAAGAAGAGAAGAGAATAAAAACTAAGTAGAAGCCTTTTCCAAGTGTGGTGTCTGTTCCTCCACTTCAATCTTTCAATCTCCTTCAATGATCCATAATCCCCTTCGAAAAATCCCCTTCATGTTATGTTTTTGGGTCGATTTATATGTTTAGGATAAACCCTAAACGTGTAAGAGACTTCTATTCCAACTTGGAAACACTTAAACCCGTCAACACTCAGTTTCTGGCCGACTGGGGACCCTGGCGTTTGGACCCAAACGCCTGGATAACGCCAGGGTAGGGCTGGCGTTTCAGCCCAAACGCCTGGCTAACGCCAGGCTGGGTCAGGCTGTTTGGCTCTGTCGCCCGGCTATCGCCCGGGTGTCTCCTTTCGCGTATTTTTCGACGTATTTGCATCCGTTTAGCTCCGTTTCCATTTCCAATTCACCTACACATAAAATAAACCCCATTAGGCACATACGACGTGTATTTTTATCATTAAAGCACATAAAATGCAAGGTATATAATGCTTAAAATCATGAATTCTAGCCACGCATCATCGTGCATATCGAAGATCCTCAAACTCGAGGAAATGCGTATCGAAGGTCCTCGACCTCGAGGCCATGCATATCGAAGGCCAACATGGAAAGGCAGAAAATTCCCAAGTTGCACGTGGTTAAAGCTGACAAAGTACACAAAATAATACAGGCTCGTACTGTGGCATTAAATGGTTGTACCAGCCATATCTCTTTACATTAATGGCACATGTACTATGTTGGGATTCCCCCTCATATATAAAGGGGACCCTTTCCATTTTGTAAGACATATGATATTGAATACAAGAACAAGAACATCATCTGCTCTCTAATAGAAATACTCTCTACATTTGCTTCATTAAATTATTGTTTCTCATTTATTGTGTTCTCGAATTATTCTCCATTTATTACTTGTTACTGATCATAAATAGGCCATTCTTAAGGCCTCCAACACTGTTTCATTGTTGTCGATAGCCCCTAATCAAGCTTCTCAGGCTCGACCCCGAGGCCTACCCGAACACTCTCGTGATTGGCCTCTTCAACACCTGGTTTGCGTAATCTAGTTCTTTTCGCTCTTATTTCATTTTTCTCGCTTCATACTCAGCATCTAATGCCTAAACAACCGGTATTAAAATTGACCACATATTTTTAGAACCACATAATCAAATATAATTGTAATTATCATTTTTCTGGTAAGCAATTTGGCGCCCACCGTGGGGCTAAAAATAATAGTGATTATTTTAGTGCTGGTTTTCTAAAAACACAAGTTATTCTTCACACTTTTTCTTTCCCAAGAATCTTCACTTTCAGGTCAGAAAATGTCTAACTCAGTAAACACGCGTGAAAAAAATGATCCTAAGGATCACGAACCGCAAGAACCCGTGCTCAAACGAGCCAAAGTGCCCACCGCCACGAAAGGACGAACTCAAAGTTGTATACCTAAAGGATTTATTGTGTTCAGAGAGGAAGATGTCGAAGCATTGTCCCAACCACATAGCGATACGCTGGTAATTTCTTTCTTCTTGAATAGCGTTAAAATTAAGTGTGTGCTCGTGGATCCAGGCAGCTCGACCAATATAATCAGATTCGGGGTAGTGGAGCATCTCAAACTGCTTAACCAAATCGTACCCGATTCTAATGCCCTCAGAGGGTTTAACATGGAGAGAGAAACAACAAAGGGGGAAATCATCCTCCCAGTCGACGTGTCCGGTACAATTCGAGGCACCAGGTCTTATGTCATCGAAGGGGACACGAGATATAATGCCCTGCTGGGAAGGCCATGGATACACAGTGTCAGGGCAGTACCGTCGACTCTCCACTAGATGCTGAAATTCCCAACCACAAATGGCGTAAAAATAGTGTATGGGGAGCAACACGCAACAAAAGAAATGTTCGCAGTGCACGACGTGGCACCAGAGCCCATATATTCCACCTCGGAGGGGTCGAAATATAAACTGGTCCCCGAAGATGACGAAGAAGACTTCCTCACCCCTCAAACCTTCGTTTCCCCTGAATAATCGGATGCAACGAGATCAATGGTCGAAGAGTTGGAACAAGTCGTTTTGATGAAACGCCTACCAGATCGAAAGGTATACCTGGGAACGGGACTAACCCCCGAACTAAAGAAAGAACTCATTCAATTTCTTATTAACAACATTGATTGCTTTGCTTGGTCCCACTTATATATGACAGGTATCTCCCAGGAAATAACCACTCATCGACTGAGCGTCGACCCCAGGTTCAAACCAGTGAAGCAAAAAAGGAGACCTCAGTCCGAGGTAAAGCATGTGTTCGTCAAAGACGAGGTAACAAAACTCCTCAAAATAGGGTCCATCAGGGAAGTAAATTATCCCGAGTGATTGGCCAATATAGTAGTGGTCCCCAAGAAAGGGAACAAATTAAGAATGTGCGTAGATTATAAGGACTTAAATAAAGCATGCCCTAAAGATTCATTCTCGCTGCCCAACATCGATGATTGATGCCACTGCCGGCCACGAGACTCTCACCTTTATCGATGCCTACTCCGGGTATAATCATATTCAAATGAACCCCGAGGACAGGGAAAAGACTTCGTGCGTCACAAAGTATGGCACATACTGCTACAATGTAATTCCCTTCAGGCTAGAAAATGCATGGGCCATGTGCCAGTGCCTAGTTAATAAGATGTTCGAACATCAAATAGGCATATCCATGGAAGTTTACATTGATGACATGCTGGTTAAGTCTCTGCGCGCAGAAGACCATTTGACTCATTTGCAGGTAACTTTCGACATCCTTAGAAGCTACAACATGAAGCTCAACCCAGAGAAATGCGCCTTTGGTGTAGGTTCGGGCAAATTTTTAGGCTTCATGGGATCAAACAGGGGGATTGAAATCAACCCCGAAAAAATCAAGGCCATCGAAGAAATCATGGTGGTAAACAACGTAAAGGTCGTACAACGGTTGACCGGGCGGATAGCGGCGCTGGGCCGATTCATCTCGAGGTCATCAGATCGGAGCCATCACTTTTTCTCTCTACTAAAAAAGAAAAACAACTTTGAGTGGACTCAGGAGTGCCAGCGTGCCTTGGAGGAATTAAAATGGTATCTCTCAAGCCCCCCTTTGCTCCACACCCCAAAGGAGGATGAAACGCTATACTTGTACTTGGCAGTATCCGAGGTAGCGGTAAGTGGCATGTTGGTTCGAGATAAGCAAGGTACCGAATTCCCTGTCTACTATGTAAGTAAGTCGAACCCTGGGAGATGCTGAAACTAGGTATCCGTACTTGAAAAAATTAGCTCTTGCATTAATAAGTGCATCTCGAAAATTGAAACCTTATTTTCAAAGCCACTATATACACTACTAAAAACACAGCATTTTCCCACGAAAATTTCCCACAGAAAAATTTTCAGTGGCAATTCCCACCGAAATTCAATGGGAAAAGTAAAATTTCTTTTCTACGAATAAATAATAATGTTTCCCATTGACTATCCGTTGAAATGTTTTTGCGCAAAAATGCGCGTAATTTAGTTCCCTCTAATTCGGTGAGAAAGTCATTAAATTTTTTTTTATCTAAAACTAAAAAAAATTTCCTGGGAAAACAGTGGGAAAATAAAAAAAAAACATTTTCAAATATTCCCACAGATTCAATGTGAACGAAAGAAATTTGAATTTTGAATTTTTGTGCTTTATGAAAAAGTTTTCTCACAAAGATTTCCCACGGAAGTAGTAGAAATTTTTTTTATTATTATTCACATAACCTTTTATATTCGATTTGTGGTGCTTTTGTTCTAACTTTCATAAAATTATTCTTATTGTGGGGTTTTTTTTGTGAAAGTTTTTTATAACCTCCACAAATACATTATTTTTAGCTATTTCAAAAATAGTTGATATTCGTTACAATTGTGATGATTACTAACTCATGTAATTTTTACTCATTTTTTAAAAACGTTTTTCGTTAAAAAATTAAAAATTACTCATTTTAATTAAATCTCTAAAAATCTATGCAGACTACATCAATTTCTAACCATAGTAGTTCGTTATCCTTTTTACCGTCATATTCTTTCACACCAAAAAGAAGATCTAAATTAGAGGTCCTTCATTTATTTTATATCTTACTTGCTAATTTTTCTTTTAGTGTCGCTCATTCTTAGTTCGTATTTTTATCTTTAGCAAAGAATTTAAAGGCGTATACTGCTCTTTGGTCCGATCGAACCTGTTTGAAATTACAGTATTATCTTTTGTCTATATACACTCGAAGCCAAGTATAAATAATTATTGCAAAATAGTACGCTTTAGATTGACCGTAAACAATACCTTAAGTGAGGTAATGATCATACGCCAGGCGCGTGATATTTACCCAAAAGATATTTAAGTTTTATAATTATATACACATAATTTATGTTTTGTCATTATATTTGAGATAATTTAAATTTTGAAATGATGTAAATAATACTAACAAAAGTAAGCACTTGGATTTTTGTTATTTTCATCATACAAATTAAAGTATTGTTGCACTTATCTAATATAGAGATTTTAGTAATTTTATTGATGCGAAAAATATTTTTGTTATTAAAAAAAAATATCAACTAACTTGTTCGGTTTTGTCGCTTAAAATTTCATTCTTTTTGGCTCCAAAAGCAGGCGCCATAATTTCTCCCTCCTATTTCAAAAATTTTCCCAAATATTTTCCTCTTTTAATTCCACTATGCCTCAAGGTTTTATCTTTTCTACAATTCGGCTGAACTTCCTTCTTCCCTCTTTCTTCATCTGCTTTAATTTTGATCTAATTTAATACAGCTATCTCTCCCTCCTAATACACCTTAACCCAACTACTTGGGACTCCTCTCCACGCATTCAATGCCTTAACGACGGGGATATACCAGAAATATTGTGCGCCGACCAACTGATAGCTCTTTGGAATGCAAAGTGGCGGAGGTAAATAGGGTGAGGTTTGATTTCTCCTAGGTCGACGAACGATTTTGTCTTTTTATTTCTCAATAAAATATGTGCAATACGATTGTGTTTGTTTTCAATTGGAGTAAATTCTTCAAAACAGAGCAGCGAAGAAATTAGGCAAAAACGTCTTCCGAACCTGACTTTTTCGGAGCTTCAAACCCTAACTGTATGTCCTAATTTTACCAGAAAATCTAGTCATCTGATAGTGCAATCCCTTTTTCTATTATTCTTATCTGTATTTTTTCGGCCAAATTTTGCGGCATTTAACAGATTTGAGAGTACAACTAGACAATCGGAGGTATCTATCTCTGTAATCTGGAATTGTTCATTATAAATTTTTGTTTATTATTTTGGATTGAGAATACCCAGGCTCATCTATTTTTTTTTTACTTCTTTCAGACAGCTTCATTTTTGAATTTTTGAGATTTTTGAAGGTATGTATCTTATTTTCTTTCGAAAAATTCTTGTCATTTTATTTTTCTGGAAATGAGATTTTTATTTTTGATGATACTGTTTGAATCTGAAAATAGGTATAATTTAGTTAGTTGTTCACTTTAAGAAAGGTTGAATTAACAGTGTACATTGGCCTTTTACTTCTCCAGCGTTATAAAAAGTAGCTTGACTGTATGTTGAAGGTGTTTGAATGTATGTTGAAGGCAAGATATTTTCCTTTTCTCTCGTTGCTCATTGCCATGAAACACTTGCTAGAGGTGCTATTTTTCATTTGACTTACTCTCCCCGTTCATTCATGTGGTCGTGTTCAAGGATAACAACATTATTTCATCCAGCTTGGATAACCTAATTTTGTATCTCGTATTTGTTGCTTCCAAAGCCTTCTCAATTAGTAAGAGTTAAAGTATTGGCTATTAGAAACTCAACCTCTGTTCATAGTAATGGTTCCTCTCGATGTGAGTGTATAAAGTAAATGTAAAAGCATTCTATTGGTTCATCCGTTTTCAAATACATGATCGAGTAAAATGATTGCACAACTTTTACCTATTTCTTAGATTAATGGAAGTGCAAGTCCAATAATCAAACTGTAACCTATGTTGCAAATTTATGTACATCTGCTTTTACATTACGTAATGATATCTTTGTGGTTTAAATGTTGAATGAAGTGTTTTAAAGGTTGTTCTCAATCCTTCATTTCTTTCACACTATCCTTTGTCTTTAAAGTCCAGACATGTAATGAAAGCTAGCAGTGTGATACACATGAATCAGTAACTTAATTTTGCTAATATGATTGATCTGCTAAGTTTTAGAAATCTTTTTTTCATAATCATTAAGGAAGAAAATAAAAGAAAATGAAGGAGTGGTATAAGGAGTAAATGACCAGTATGTAGTAGTGGAACAAGAAAATGGTAAAAAAACAAAAAATTAACATTACGGTAGTTATAGTAGCCAGATATAACGGGGATACTCGTGCAAATTATGGTGGTTTCTTGGCCAGAAACGAAGTTTGTAATTGATAAATTTGTGCAATTTGTGCAACGAATCTCTGTTAATTGTCCTTGGAAATTTGGTGGAAAGTCTTATTTTGGTTGGAGAATATTGATTCTGTCAATGCATCATGGTTATTTCTCTTTTCAATGTAGTAATAGATAGACTATTTCTAGTTGTAGATCTTGTGTGGTTCCAGAGAATAATTTTTACACTTGCTATAAAGAATTTGGTTTCAAGGATAAGCCGTCCTCAAATGGGTTGTTTGTAGTTACTACAGTATATATATGCTGAAGGCACCGATTTTTTTCTTGATCGAGTCTCTAAGTCGAGGGTCTTCCGGAAACAACCTCTCTATCGCTCCAGGATAGGGGTAAGATATGCGTACACCCTACCCTCCCCAGACCCCACCGGTGGAATTCTATTAGGTTGTTATTGTTGTTGTTTTTGTACTTTTAATTTTTCCCGAATGTTAAGCTTTTTATCTTTCCGTATTTTTCACTTTAAAGTTTGAGAAATAAAGATACTTGCATTATTTTTTTTAATAAAGTTTACTTTTATAACAATTGTATTTTTTTGACAGGATACTATCAAGCGAAGCTTGGAGGAGTTCATTCAAAATCAATTGATTGATGATAACAATGGAATACTTGTCACTAATGATGTTAAAAGTCTCAAGTCTCAGATAAACTCTCTCTTAGCATCCGATGCATTTCATGCGCCTCGTTCTCTAGCATCTGATGATAACTAAGGATTAGTTTATTTTATTAGTTTGTCTTGGATGGTACCTTAATGTTGAATATTGAATGTAGGTTTTTTTGAGTTTTGGTTCTACTTTCTGTTTAATTGTATATTGTTTATGAAATGGATTGAATTAGGTGTTGCATATGAATTGAATTGCATGTTGAATTTAGTATTTGAATGTTTAATTGTATTTAGTCCTGTATTGTTAGTTATACTTTTTGTTTGGTAGGTGGTGTAGTTCTAAAAATAAATTTGGCCATGAAAATATTTTCCAGATTTCCCACAGATTATGTGGGAATTTTATGCATATTTTTTCCAGAATTTTAATATTTTTCCCACTGATTTTTGTGAGAATGTTCATATGTTTATTTCCAGATTACGAATATTTCCCACGGCTTCCATGTGTAAAATAAAAATAAAATATCTAAATTATTTATAATATATCCCACAGATTCGGTAGGAAATTTAAGAAAGTTAAATTATTAAATTATCTTACATTTCCCACGACCTTCATGGGAAAATACACTATGTTACCCCACCAAGTTCTTGTGAAACCCTCAATGGGAAACTCCCTGGGAATTACCCACGAATGTCCTGGGAAATTATTTTCCCACCAGACATATTCCCATTGAGCGTCTCCCCTGGGAATGATGTGGGAATACTGAAATTTCACACGGATTTCCCACCGATTCTTCCGTGGAAAAAGTCTGTATTTCTAGTAGTGATATGTGTTCTAATAACATATCCTCTTCAGAATATATTGCATAAACCTAAATTGTCGGGCCGACTGGACAAATGGGCCATCGAGCTCGGAGAGTACGATATTGAATATGAGCCCCGAACGACTATCAAGTCCCAAATTCTAGCAGACTTCGTGGCCGACTTTACGCCCGCCCTCGTACCCCGAGGTAGAAAAAGATCTTCTGCTAAAAGCGGTCGCATCACCGGGGGGTGTGGACCTTATTCACCGACAGTGCCTCAAATGTGAGAGGATCCGGGCTCGGCATAGTTCTGAAGCCACCTGCATGTGGCATGATTAGAGAATATATAAAAACTGCAAAGTTGACTAACAACGAAGCCGAGTATGAGGCTATGATTGTAGGTCACGAACTAGCCAAAGGCTTGGGAGTGGAAACCGTCGAAGCCAAGTGTGATTCCCTTCTGGTAGTCAAACAGGCAAACGGGAGCTTCGAGGTTCGAGAGGATAGGATGCAACGGTACCTAGACAAACTTCAAACCACTTTGCGTCATTTCAAAGAATGGACTCTGGTCCATATAACTCGGGAGAAGAATATCGAGGTTGATGCACTCGTAAACCTAGGTTCATCCATCGAAAAAGATGACGTACTCCCCGAGGCTGTTGTTCAGATATCTAAATCGGTGATCAAAGAAGGCCATGTCGAAATCAACTCCACCAGCCTGACATGCGATTGGAGAAACAAATACATCGATTATTTGGTAAGTGGGAAGTTGCCCACGGATCCAAAAGAATCAAGGGCCCTTCGGACTAGAGCAGCCCGATTTTTACTCGATGAGAGTGGAGCTCCATACAGGAAAACCTTCGATGGGCCCCTGGCAGTATGCTTGGGACCAGGAGACACTGATTATGTGCTCCGAGAAATCCACGAGGGCACCTATAAAAATCACTCTGATGCCGATTCTTTAATTCGAAAGGTGATCAGAGCAGGTTACTACTGGGACAGCATTGAAAGGGACATCAAAGAATTCGTCCGAAAATGCGAGAAGTGTCAGAGATTCGCGCCAATTATCCACCAACCCGGTGAACAACTACATTCAGTCTTATCATCATGGCCACTCATGAAATGGGGAATGGACATAGTCGGCCCCCTACCAACGGCACCAGGTAATGCTAGATTTATTCTGTTTATGGCTGACTATTTCTCAAAATGGGTGGAAGCACATGCCTATGAAAAGATAAGATAAAAAGAAGTCATCGACTTCATATGGGATCACATCATTTGCCGATTTAGGATCCCCTCCGAAATAACGTGTGATAATGGGAAGTAGTTCATCGAAGACAAAATAACAAAGTTTTTCGAGGATCACAAAATCAAAAATATACTATCAACGCCCTACCACCCGTGTGAAAATGGTCAAGCTGAATCCACAAACAAGACCATCATTAGGAACTTGAAAAAGAAGTTAGGATATGTGAAGGGAAAATAGAGAGAAACGCTGCCCGAAGTACTATGGGCATATCGGACGACCTTTGAATCGAGCACAGGAGAGACGCCGTTCTCTTTGGTGTACGGGTCCGAGGCTTTGATACCAGTTGATATCGGAGAGCCAAGCGCCAGCTTCAGACATTCCACCGAAGACTCAAACAATGAGGCCATAAATATAGTCCTCGAACTATTAGACTAGAAGAGAGAAGCTTCAATAGTCCGGATGGCCGCGCAAAAAAAAAGAATCGAAAGATACTACAACCGAAGAGCAAACCTCCGATATTTCAGAATGGGGAACTTAGTCTTAAGGAAAGTCACCCAAAGCACTCGAAACCCTAACGAAGAGAAGCTAGGCCCAAGCTGTAAAGGACCATACTGCGTCCTCGGAGTAATCGGCAAAGGATCCTACAAGCTCGGCACCATGGAAGGCGAGCAACTGCCAAACCATTGGAACATATCAATGCTCAAGCGCTATTATTACTAAAGGTAAGATCCTCTTCCTCTCCCCTTCAAGATTTTACACTAACCAAATGCGCAGGTATGCGATTAAAAGGAATCAAAACATCCCGCAGCTCGAAGGCATTAGATTTAAAGCATGCGCTGCGCTCTTTTTCCCTCGCAACGGATTTTATCCCAAAATGGGTTTAACCGGAGAGGTTTTTAACGAGGCAACATCAATATGCTACCTAAGGAGAACTCACAAAGTATTCAAGGCTTCTCTCCGATAAACCTCGAATACTGAGGGGCATACCCCCAGGAGATCACTGAAATATGCCAAAGAGGGTCTCGACAGGTGAATGATGTATCGGACCAAACGGTCGAATGAACCGCGTCCGTATAGAATAATCGAACCCTCGATGGAAAAAACATGTATACTTGTACCAAGTAATAAGAAAAGTACCTTCTATCATCAAAACATTTCGCACGTCAAAGAAGTTTGTCATTCTTACAAGACACAGCCCCAGCGCCAAAAATTTATCAAGCACTCAGGAACTGTCCCCGACAGTCACTCCACCGAGTCGCCAAAACTCGAAGTTGTAAGACCTCAAGGCAGGTAACTTCAAGCTCATAATCCCTCCTCAGGAAACATCAATTCTGATTTGGGGACTGCCCCTGACAGTCGGCTCATCAGATTTTTGAGTTCGAAGCCGTAAGACCTCAGGACAGGTAACTTCAATCACATAAGCCCTACTCGAGGAAACATCAATTCCGACTCGGGGACTGCCCAGACAGTCGGCTCATCAGATTATCAAATTTGAAGCCGTAAGACCTCAAGGCAGGTAACTTCAAGCTCATAAGCCCTCCTCGAGGCAACATCAATTCCGACTCGGGGACTGCCCCGATAGTCGGCTCATCAGATTATCGAATTCGAAGCCGTAAGGCCTCAGGGAAGGTAACTTCAAGCTCATAAGCCCTCCTAGAGTCTACATCAATTTTGACTTGGGGGCTTCTCCCGACATTCGGCTCATCAGATTATCGAATTCGAAGCCATAAGACCTCAGGGTAGGGTAAATTCAAGCTCATAAGCCCTCCTCGAGGAAAAATCAATTCCGACTCGGGGACTGCCCCCGATAGTCGGCTCATCAGATTATCAAATTAGACGTCGTAAGACCTCAGGGCAGGTAACTTAAATCTTATAATCCCTCCTCGAGGCAACATCAATTC
The DNA here is from genome assembly GCA_005239525.1 of Nicotiana knightiana. Taxonomy (NCBI): domain Eukaryota; kingdom Viridiplantae; phylum Streptophyta; class Magnoliopsida; order Solanales; family Solanaceae; genus Nicotiana; species Nicotiana knightiana. The sequence continues at coordinate 96,623 of ML408252.1, read as the reverse complement.
CGACTCGGGAGCTGCCCCCGACAGTTATCTCATTAAGTTATCGAATTCGAAGTCGTAAGACCTCAGGGTCGGGAACTTCAAACTCGTAAGCCCTCCATGAGGCAATATCAAAACTGTAAGACCTCAAGCAAGGCATGTACAAATTTGTAAGACCTTAAAATAGGCATAAACCCCATATCAAAGTCAAGGCTATATATCGAACTTGTAAGACCCAAAAGGCATACCCTCAATATAGCCGCCATGTCTATTTCATTCGGGGACTAAAATGCTATGGCCAAACACAATGACCACCGTCATAAGGCTCCGGCCAAACTAACGCAACTCGGAGACGTCCGACTGTTGCCATAAAATCACAGGCCTTCATTTACTTCGAAAAACTTCAAAAAGAACCGGTTAAAAGTTGTGCTAACCTAAAGCGTAAGATCCCGAGTCGCCTGCTACATTAAAGGTTGTGCCAACCTAAAGCGTAAAAGCTCGAGTCGCCCGCTACATTAAAAGTTGTATCGACCTTATGCGTAAGAGCCCGAGCCTCCAGCTACAGGTCATACCAACACAAAGCGCCTCAGGGCCAATTTGAAAACCTGAGGGCCGTTGAGCTCGAGTCGAAACCCGACCCTGAGACTAAGCTCGATACGGTTAACTAATGCACCTCGGGGCCAAAAAATCATAAGAGGACGAGTCTCCTGCTACATTAAAAATCGTATCGACGTTACGCGTAAGAGCCAGAGCTACCAGCTACAGGTCATACTGTCACAAAGCGCCTCGGGGCCAATTTGAAAACCTGAGGCTGTTGAGCTCGAGTCGAAACTTGACTCGGAGACTAAGCCCGATACGGTTAACTAATGCGCCTCAGGGCCAAAAAAGGGTAAGAGCCTGAGTCGCCCACTACATTAAAAGTCGTATCGACCTTAAGCGTAAGAGCCTGAGCCGCCAGCTACAGCTCATACTAACGCAAAGTGCCTCTGGACCAACTTGAAAACCTGAGGGCTGTCTCGAGTCGAAACCCGACTCGGAGACTAATCCCGATACGGTTAACTAAATCGCCTCAGGGCCAAAAAACCGTAAGGGCCCAAGTCGCCAGCTACAACGGAGGTCGTACCTACCTAAAGTTTAAGATCCCGAGTCGCCAGCTTAAAGAGCCTCAGGTCCAATTTACAACCCCAAGGGTTTCATCTCAAAGTCCAATTCGCCAGGCTAACTACCAACAGGAAAATCAAATCAAAGAATATTTCATATATATGTGTGTGTGTGTGTGTGTGTGCACGTATTACAAATACATATTTACAACGCTCCCACAAGAGTCTTATGAAAACAACAAAGCTGAAAATCTACCCCCTCAAAGGCCCCTCACGATGGCCTTCAAGTATCAACATCAACTCAAGAAGAAAGGAAAAACTTGGCGTCGATCTCGTCCGCCTAGGCCTGCTTTATTTCTTCCGAGAGGTCAAAGCCCCTCGAATGTATCTCTTCGAGGATCTCCCTCCAAGACTTGCATCGGGAACATTCATCGCCCCTCCTCTCTCTGGAAAAATCCCCTCTCAGCCCGGTCCGACCATCGGCAACATCTTTCAAGTAAATGACCATTTTCTTATCGGCCTTGACATTTAGAAGATCAGCCTCGAGCTTGACAATCCTGCTCGACTGGATTAATCTATCTTCTCGGGCATTACGAAGTCGTATCTCGAGGGCAGTAGCCTTGCCTGAAGCATTCCTTTGACTCGAGGACCGAGTCCCCTACGGACAGTTATCGATTACCACCGATCGCCCATCAAGAACAGAAATCTAAGGGTTTATTTTAAAAGTCCAAAACTTCGGACCAATTATCAACATGCATCACAGTCTATTCCAAAAAGCAAAGAAAAGACAAGAACTGGCAAAAAACAGAGGCCTTTATATATAGTGAAGATTCACAAAGGTATATTTTACAAGGATCATGCCTTGAGCCCTTACACAAAGAAGAGAACAAGTAAAAACCTAATCTACCTTCTTTAAGACCTGGTCTGCCGTTATTATCGGAACTTCATCTTCTTCACCCCCCTACCCCCTTCCCCCGAGACTCTGTCTTCATCAAACCTCACGTGACTAGCATCGGTGGCATATGTAAGACGGTGCCCATTCCCTTCAGAGTATTTTCCAATGTCTCGCAAACGGATTTCCGGGCCAAGAGCATTTTTGGCTACGCTTTTGACAGTATCACGACTAGTTATGCTGCTCCCTAAATTAGGAGAGCACTCAAGAACTTGAAGTGGGAAGTTATTAAGATCCCTACAGGAATTTCCACCTAAAAAATATCACATATATGTGGATTTACTTGGACTCGGATTCAGGGAAAAGAAGAATTGGTGAAGAAGTTCTCAACATCAAGATTTATCTGTGACATGAGGAAATATCTTCAAGTTATCTTCTCCCCGCCAAGGAATAGCCCGACTGGCTCTAACAACAGCTATATCTCCTTCAGATGGGGTGATTTACCTGCGCTGCTTTTTCCCAATGGCAATCAACCTTCTCCCCTTCAATATCAATCACCAGACCAACATATCGAGGCATGGGTTCGCGTCGGCCCGCTACCCACAAAGATTTATCAGCCTCAAGATCAGATGACGTTTCATAAGTTAGAAGGAGGCACTCCTCAACGCGAGGGGGAACTGTCATTGCGCTCTTAGAAGAGCGTGAACAAGAAGGGTTTTTTTCTTTTTGAGGAACCGTTTTAGAAGTCTTGGCCATAGATGCATTAGCATTTCAGAATGAGAAAAAAACTGGCGAAGAAAGCAAAAGCTGCTAAGTGGGGGTTTTAAGGTGTTACAAAAATTTGAAAAAGAAGGGTTGGAATATTTATAGAGGTTTTTTCAAGCGTGTTGAAGAAGTTAAAAAGGCGACAAATAGCGGTTCAGGGGTTTTTCGAGAACCATGATTTGTGCAACCTTCCTATCATATCAACTGATGACCTCACGTGACTGACATCATGATGAAGACATCGAGGAGCCAAGAATTCCAGACCGTTCCTTATCATTTCATTCTAAAAAATATGGAGACTATCTGTATACAGCTAAAATTGGTGAGCCCGATTTTACGGTCATCTCGACGCTTAGAATGCTCGAAGGCCCGAGCTCTGGTATCAATACTTATCGAAGGTCCTCGACCTCGAGGCCGTGCATATCGAAGGTCCTCGACCTCGAGGTTGTGCATATCGAAGATCCTCAACCTAGAGGCAATGCGTATCGAATATCCTCGACCTCGAGGCCGTGCATATCGAAGGCCAATGTGGAAAGGCTGGAAATTCCCAAGGGGCACGTGGTTAAAGCTGACAAAGTACACAAAATAGTACATGCTCATACCATGGCATTAAATGGTTGTACCAGCCATATCTCTTTACATTAATGGCACATGTACTATGTTGGGATTCCCCCTCATATATAAAGGGGACCCTTGCCACTTTGTAAGACATATGATATTGAATACAAGAACAAGAACATCCTCTGCTCTCTAGTAGAAACACTATCTACACTTGCTTCATTAAATTATTGTTTCTCGTTTATTGTGTTCTCAAATTATTCTCTATTTATTACTTGTTATTGATCATAAATAGGCCATTCTTAAGGCCTCCAACATTGTTTCATTGTTGTCGATAGCCCCTAATCAAGCTTCTCAAGCTCGACCTCGAGGCCTACCCGACCACTCTCGTGATTGGCCTCTTCGACACCTGGTTTGCGTAACCTAGTTCTTTTCGCTCTTATTTCATTTTTCTCGCTTTATACTCAACATCTACTACCTAAACAACCGATATTAAAATCGACCACATATTTTTAGAACCACATAATCAAATATAATTATAATTATTATTTTCCTGGTAATCAACCACAGACCTCAAAAACACATTCCGAACGCGCTCCTAACCCCAAAATCACTCAACAGAGCTAACGAAGTCGATGGGTTCCCATTCCGCATCCGTCTTCACAACGTTCCGACTATGATCTGATTTCTAAGGCTTAAACTCATAATTAGGGACTATGTGTCCCAAAACTCTCCGAATTCCATAACTAATCACTCCATCAAGTCCCAATAACAGAAAAAAATGTGGGGGAAAGCAGTTATTAGGGGTTCGGGGCTCAAACTCACAAAACGACCGGCCGGGTCGTTACATTCTCCCCCTTTTAAAATAATCGTTCGTCCTCGAACAAGTATAAAGACATACCTGAAAATGAGAAATGCTGAGGGTACTGGCTGCGCATAACCTGCTCGGTCTTCCAAGTCGCCTACTTGACCGGCTGAGCCCTCCACAGACCTTTACCGATGCAATATTCTTTGACCTGCGCTTTCTGACATGCCTATCCAAGATGGCTACTGGCTCCTCAACATAAGATAGATCCTTGTCCAACTGGACTGAGCTAAAATCTAATACATGAGTCAGATCCCCGTGATACTTTCGGAGCATAGAAACGTGGAATACCAGATGAAATCCTGCTAGGCTAGGAGGCAAGGCAAGATTATAAGAAACCTCCCCAACACGCCGCAATATCTCAAAAGGACCAATGAACCTCGGACTCAGATTACCCTTCTTCCCGACCCTCATGACACCCTTCATAGGCGGAACCCGAAGCAACACTCGATCACCAGTCATAAATGCCATATCACGAACCTTCCGGCCCGTGTAACTCTTTTGTCTGAACTGGGCTGTGCGAAGTCTCTCTTGAATCACCTTCACCTTATCCAGGGCATTTTGGACCAAATATGTACGCAACAATCAGACCTCGCCCGGCTCAAACCATCCTACTGGGGACCGGCACCGCCTACTGTACAAAGCCTCATACGGTGCCATCTCAATGCTGGACTGGTAGCTGCTATTATAAGAAAACTCTACAAGTGGCAAGTATTGGTCACATGACCCTCCAAACTCCATCACACAGGTGTTGATACCTAATTTTTCCTCAAACTATTTTAAAAATTGCATATATACCTTCAAAATCACCCTTTATAATAACTGATATTTTTCCGTAACTTTTCATATTTTTATTAAATTCTTTTCCAATTTATTCAATATTTTTTATATTCTATAATTATTCATGAAGTACATTATAAATAATTTTTAAAATATTTCCTAGCTCGATATATCATTTTTTAATCTATAGTATTTAATTATTTCACAAATTAGCTAATTTGGCATTATTAACCATAATTACAATAAATTTGCAATTATAGCCTAGTTATACAATTTATGCCATTTAAATCAATAATTATTCATTTTATATATTTTCTATATTAATTAATTACCTTAATTTTACCGATTTAGCCTTAATTTCATTTTATATGATTATTAGCTATTGTTATTAATTATTTATCTAATTTTAATGGGTATTCAACAAATAGCCATTCTTTATTTAAATTCCAGCCTAATTAATCCCGGTCCTTAACCTAATTAAACTAGCCCAGACCCCCCAAGTCCAATATAATATCCTACCCGGCCCAACCCCAAACCAATCTGAGTCGTTGATCAAACTAGATCAACGGCCCAGATTTTTGTTACCTTAATTAACCTATACTAACCCCCCCTCCCGACCCCTCTCATTCTCACCGGTCCCTCATCTCTCTAACTCTCTCTCTCTCTCTCTAGTCTCTTCTAGAGATTTCCTGTCTCTTCAGATTCTGATGGATCTCTTCATCTTCTCAGGCCATCCCTTCGCCGAAAACCTCGAAACCTTCACCACCCTCTGCCTCATATGGTTTCCTTATGCCGGTAGTGTCATCCCTAAGGTCCTCGAGGGTCGAGGACCTTTCTGTTCACACCCATGGTGTTCCTTCTTACCCCAGGCCTTCAAGGCTTTGATTTCGAGTGAGGTATGTGACCTTTGAGGCTGAGCTAGTGACATTTAAGGTTCTTCTCATCTTCTCTAAGGTTTTCTTTGAAACCCTAAGTTAGTGATATTCTAAGTTACCCGGCTGCAAGCCAAGGCTAACTATTGTGCATCTCCTACTTCCTGTTTGTGTTACTGCTTTCTTCACTTCACTGGTATGTTCTAATTCAGATTTCAGTTCTCAAACCAACATGTTTCTACTACTGTTGTAATTCAGTATGTTTCTAATTTCCTTTTACTTATTATTTTGTTGTTCAACATGTAACTAGGATCCTGAACTCCATTTACATGTTAAGTTAGGATTTACTTGTCAATAACCAGCATGTTTCTGTATACTTAACACATGTTTCTTATGTGAATCCTCATGCCTATGATTGGTACATTCGTGATCATAGTCTTAGTTGTTTGGTGTTGATATGTTAATCTAATCCAGTACTTTACTGTACCCCTGATCCTCTGAACCCTTAGGAGCTTCTGATTGCATGCCTATATGTGTTTCTGCCTGCTACAATGTTTGCCCTCACATGCTCTGTATTTGTCCCTCAAATCCCATTACCCCTACTTGTGATTGTTTGACTATTCATGGTCCTTTGTGTGATGTTGAACTTCTATTCCAATCAAATTTCCCTTCAAAACTATTTTCTTACTTACCCTTTTTTTCAAAACTATTTTCTTACTGAACCTTTTTATAAAAACTATGTCAAGCACTTTCACATATACTCTTAGAAGTCTAGGTTCTGCCCTCCTTTGTGTGAGCATTGCCTTGGGACCCTTGAGCTCCCTCTGAACTTTGACACACAAAGGCTGGCCATTCCACACTGCACTTACTCTATCTTGGCTATGAAATCCTGGTGTGAGCACTGCCCGGGATCCCTTGAGGTCCTTAGGGAACTCTGACACACCCAGATTGTGAAAAGGCTGTGAAACATCACCTGGCATTGAGGACCTGGAGACTTGAGTCTATTCTGTAGGCTCCCTATAGTTAACTTCTTATTTTTCTTCTATTTCAGTTATGTAATTCATATCAATGGTCTGTAATAATTAATTGTGAACAACANATGTTCTGAAACTTCACTAGAAGTATTGTCCTAGGATAAATAAATTGCAATCATGTCTCATCATGCTATACACGTAGAGATCCTGTTCTAGGTAAACAATGATTAAAATCTGTCACCTATGCTATTCCTGAAACTGTACATAATGCTATGATTCTATGTGCATTTAGAAATCCTGTTTAAGTTATTATGCATCATCCTACATTAGATATCATGCTATAGGATCGTGTCTATTTAACTGCACTTAGTCTAAATACAGAACATTCCCCTGTTCTAAGAAACTGATAATTAGTCCTTGCACATCTTCAACACCTAGAATTGCATGTTATTAGCTATAAACAACCTGGAGTCGTCAACAAATCTGAATAATTGTTGCATGTTATCCTACACTTAGGCGAGCCTTAGGTAATTAACTTAAAAAATAAAATCAGAACTGTCTTTGTGATCATGTTTAACTGTCAGCATGCTTAAAACCAGTAGGCAAGCCTGATTAAGACTTTCTCTCTGAGTCATGCAATAAATCTGTCTTTGTGTTATCACCTAGATACCATGCTTTAGGATTCTGAATTAATAGGGACCTTAGTTGTGTATGAGGCGTGTTGTTTATGTGTACTGTGTATGGAGGAATACTTGAGCCTTTATCTGCTTTCTATGCTTTCCTTTATCTGCAATCCACTTGTTTTGTTATCTGTCACTCTAGAATTTTTACCTTTAAAACTTGAGGGTCTGCCTAGCACTTCCACTTAGGATAGGAGTCCTAATTTCCTCCAAGATTGATAGGAAGGGACGGGTAACAGCATGCAATAGAGGTCGAGGACAACACTCGTTTTTTAATAACCTTACGGGGTGGAAAGGGTAGAATATGGATATGATGACCAGTGCGCTAATACCACGTGTAGCCCCTCTTCGAGGAGTGATTACCGGGTATTGCATTGATGTGATCCATATTATTATAAACCTAGGACACCTTTTATATGCCTAGCTGGTAATCCTTTTCAAAGTCTAACCTTTTTGCTATTGTCAAACATCCGCGTGCTTAAGACTTAAATCCCCTCTTATTTGAGCCTTTACTTGTTATTTGCTAATTGTACAAATTCACGAAACCATTTGGCCGGGAACCACTCTTGTGGATCCTGAGGGGTGCCTAACACCTTCCTCTTAGGATAATTTCAAGCCCTTACCCAATCTCATGTTAGTAACGTAGTTGTAATTGAACCCCTTAGGTGCCCTAACGCATCGTTAAAATCGTTAGGTGGAGACTCTTCAAAATATGCAAACCCCTTTCCCAAAAGGAACGAGTTGTCCCAACCAATGTCATAAACCCGATTCCGCGAGGAAAAAGGGGGCGCGACACCCGGATGAATGGAGTACCGCGAGCTATGGGCCTCCTCAAGAATCAGCTCATGAAGCCCATCTTCATTGGGCACACAAATCCGACCTTGCACCCTCATCACGCCATCATCACCTATAGTCACATCCCTAGAACCACCCCGCTGGACCCTATCCTGAAGAACCAGAAGGTGGGGATTATCATACTGACGCTCTATGATGCGGTCATAAAGAGAAGACCGAGCAACCACGCAAGCTAATATTCGGCAAGGCTCTGAAAGATCCAATCTCACGAACTGACTGGCTAAGGCCTGCACATCCAAGGCCTCTCAACTGCCAGAAGATATGCCAAACTCCCCAAGCTCTCCGCCCGGTGACTCAAGGCATCGGCCACCACATTGGCCTTCCCCGGGTGGTATAATATAGTGATGTCATAGTCCTTGAGTATCTCCAACCACCTACGTTGTCGCAAATTAAGGTCTTTCTGCCTGAACAAGTGTTGTAAACTCTGGTGATCCGTGAAAATATCACAGGGAACACCGTAAAAATAATGACGCCAGATCTTCAGGGCGTGAACAATAGCTGCCAACTCGAGATCTTGAACCAGATAGTTCTTTTCATGCACCTTCAATTGTCTGTACGCGTAGGAAATCACCCTATCGTCATGCATCAATACCGCCCCAAGGCCAGTCCTCGAGGAATCACAATAGACTGTATAGGACCCTGAACCTGTAGGCAATACCAACACTGGGGTTGTAGTCAGAGCTGTCTTGAGATTCTGAAATCTCTCCTCACACTCCTCAGTCCACCTGAACGGAGCACCCTTCTGGGTCGGTCTAGTCATAGGTGCTGCAATGGATGAAAATCCCTCTACAAAGCGGCGATAGTACCCTGCCAAACCAAGGAAACTACAGATCTCAGTAGTTGATGACGGTCTAGGCCAACTCTGCACCGCCTCCACCTTCTTCGGATCTACCTTAATCCCATCACACGACACTATGTGGCCCAAGAATGCCACTGAATCAAGCCAGAATTCACACTTAGAAAATTTTGCATACAATTTCTTCTCCCTCAAAGTCTGAAGCACGGTCCTCAAGTGCTGCTCATGATCTTCCCGAGATCGAGAATATACCAGGATGTCGTCAATAAACACAATGACGAAAGAATCAAGATAAGGCCGGAACACACTGTGCATCAAATACATAAAGGCTATTGGGGCATTGGTCAGCCCAAAAGACATGACAAGAAACTCATAATGACCATATCTGGTCCTGAAGGCAGCCTTCGGGATGTCCGGCTTCCGAATCTTCAACTGATGATAGCCAGAACGCAAGTCAATCTTGAAAAATACCCTGGCACCCTGTAACTGGTCAAATAAATCATCAATGTGAGGCAAAGGATACTTTTTCTTCACTGTAACCTTGTTCAGCTGCCGATAATCAATACACATACGCATAGAACCATCCTTTTTCTTCACAAATAATACCGGAGCACCCCAAGGTGATACATTGGGTCTGATGACACCCTTATCAAGCAACTCCTGTAACTGCTCCTTCAACTCCTTCAACTTAGGAGGAGCCATACGGTAGGGAGGGATAGAAATGGGTTGAGTGCCCGACAACAAATCAATGTTGAAATCAATATATCTATCGGGAGGCATACCTGGAAGATCAACTGGAAATACATCAGGTAAATCCATCACTATTGGGACTGACTCAACTGTAGGGGTATCAACACTGACACCTCTCACATAGGCCAAATATACATCACATCCCTTCTCAACCATCTGCTGAGCCTTAAGAAAAGAAATGACCCTGCGGGGAGTGTACTCTAAGTTACCTATCCACTCTAATCTCGGTAAACTTGGCATAGCCAGTGTTACTTTCATAGCGTGACAATCAAGAATAGAATAATGGGGTGACAACCAGTCCATGCCCAAGATAACATCGAAATCTACCATATTGAGTAATAACAAGTCATCTCTGGTCTCAAAACCACTAAGAACAATCAAACACGACCGATATACGCGATCCACAACTAAAGAATCTCCCACGGGAGTAGAAACATAAACAGGGGAACTCAAAGAATCCCGAGATACCCCCCAAATGTACAGAAAAATAAGAAGACACGTATGAATACGTAGAGCCTTGGTTAAATAATATTGATGCATCCCTATGACAGACATAGACGATATTTGTGATGACTGAATCTGAAGCGACAACCTCTGAACGGGATGGGAGGGAATAGTACCTGGCCTAGCCTCCCCCTCTAGGGCGACCTCGACCTCCCCGGCCTCCACCTCGAGTTGGTTGAGGAGGTGGAGTGGCAGCTTGGGCTGGAAGAATAGCCGGAGGACCCGGTGGAGCACGTGGAGGCTGATAAGTCTGTGAACATGCACCCCTCCTAGTTCTGGGTAAATCTCTAACCATGTGACGAGTGTCACGATACTCAAAACAACCTCTCGGAGGAATTTGCGGCTGAGACTGAATAGGAGTTGTCCTGCTGGACTAGCCGGTAATAGCACCTTGAGTAGGCGGCATGCTGGACACTGGTGGTGCATAATAGGGCTCCTGAGGTCTAGGAGGAGCTGGAATATCGCTGACTCCAGGAAGAGCCGAATGAACAGGGCGACTCATAAAACCCCTACCATGGTGTGTTGTTGGTGCACAAGCTCCCAAATAATGACCAGTCTCTCGAGACCTCTTGGCCTCTCTCTCGCATCTCTGTCCCAGGCAAACATTCCCTCCACTCTCCTGGAAATACTCACCGCCTGCTGATATGTGATATCCATCTCTAACTCCCTGGCCATACTAGTCCGAATACTGGGATGAAGTCCCTTAATGAAGCGGCGGACCTCTCTTTGACTGTATCAACCAGAGCCGGTGCATGTCGAGCTAGCTCACTGAAATGGAATGCATACTTTGACACAGTCATAGTACCCTGGCGCAGCTGCTCAAACTCTGCGTGCCAAAAATCCATGAGGCTCTGAGGAACATACTCTCGCAGAAACATCTCTGAAAACTGAGTCCAAGTGAGTGAAGCTGCCTCGTCCGAACTACTCAGCTCATAGACACGCCACCACTGATATGCCGCTCCCCTCAGCTGGGAGTGGTGAAAGAAACCCCACTAGTCTCCACAATGCCCACAGTGCGGAGGATACGATGACACTCCTCAAGAAAACCTAGAGCGTCATCTGATGCTAGTCCTATGAAAGTAGGTGGGTGGTACTTCTTGTACCTCTTAAGTCTGATCTGCTGTACCTTAGAAGCAGCTACCCTGGCCTCATGCTGAACCGGAACCACTAGGGGCATAGGAATGTACTCTAGGGCCTGATCAACCTGGACCCTCTGCTCAGGAGTGCGGGCTGCGGGAATCTGTGCCCCTCCCCGGGCCTGAGATGTGGTTGGGCCTATCAGAAGTAGCCCAGCCTGAGTCAGAGTGCTGAACATGCTCATGAACTGAGCCCAAGTCTCCTGGAGGGCTGGAGCAGCAATAGGGACCTCTTGTGTCGGCCCTCCAGCCGGAGCTGTTGTGGGCTCCTTTGTCGCCGCTCTCGCAGGTGCTCGGGCTGCACCGCGTGCTCGTTCTCTACCCCGACCCCTGCCTTTGGCGGCTCTGACTGGGGGCTCGGTGCCTGATCATCGGTCTGCCCGGTACGGGTCCTCACTATCTGTGAAAAATAATAGAATAGAGTTTTAGATTTTTTATGTCAATAACTCGCACGACAAGGAAACCAAAGAATATGATTTTTCTTAATAGTTACATAACGTCCCGAAGATAGACACGGACGTCTCCGTACCGATCGGCGAGACTCTAATAAACCGGCTTGTGACTTGTGACTCCTAAGAACCTAGATGCTTTGATACCAACTTGTCACGACCCAATTTACCCTCCAAAAGGTATCGCGGCGGCACCTAGTCTCTACGACTAGGTAAGCCTAATTAGCGGATAAAACTTAATTAAAAGTACGATAAATAAAGAAGTAAAGGACATAGAAATATGAATAATCATAACGATTTCGCTCATCTTGTACAAAAATATAACTCCCAAAGACCTGGATTGTCACAATATAGTCACAAGCTTCTACACTACTGTAGCTCTAAACAAAACTAGAAAGTACATAGGAAAATCTCTATAATATAGAATAGAAGGTGACTCGGAGGATTTTGCGGATGCGGCAGAAATACCTTGCGGTCTCCTAGTAACAGCTGCGACAACTAGCCACGCGACTGATAACTTGTACCTGGATCTGCACACGAAAAAATGTGCAGGAAAGGGCATGAGTACACCACATTTGGTACCCAGTAAGTGCCAAGCCTAACCCTAGTCAAGTAGTGACGAGGTCAGGTTAAGGCTCTACTAGATTTCTATATAAAACAATTTAAAAATAGTACAAAAGATAAGTAATGTCTACAGTAAGCAATTTAAGAAAATAATCTAAAGTTTTACAGTAAAGAGAGTCCTCGACTCAACACAATGTATCACAAGGTGGAATCTCTCGGGATACCGTCCCGTAGTTCCAAATGATTATGCAGTACAAGGGGATCTCCCGAAATACGTCCGTAGTCTCAAAATAAATATGCAGTACAGGGGGATCTCCTGGAATACGTCTGTAGTCCCAAAATAAATATGCAGTACAGGGGGATCTCCCAGAATACAACCGTAGTCCCAATTTAAATATGCAGTACAGGGGGATCTCCCGAAATACGTCTGTAGTCCCAATTTAAATATGTGATGCAGGATGAATGCTAGGGATAACATCAATTTATACAGTTCATCTAATCATAGATAAGGAAAATGGTAACCTAACTAAGCATGGCGCACAGAGCATCAAGTAGAAAATTAGACACGTAGGCATGCCTTTCTAATCTAAGCTAAGCAGTTTAACACGTTAAAGCAATGTAATAGGAGAAAGACAATTTTATAAATTTTCGAAGGAAAAATGGGATTTTTGCAATAATGGCCCGTGTACGTACTCGTCAGCTCACGTACACGGCACCCACATAACTGCGATCACGGAAGCCCAGATGCGATCGTGAAGAATAAAAACACGCACCTCAATTTTACACTACGCGAACGCCTGAACGCCTACGTGAATGCGATGCCTTACTCCCCTCAGACCTACGCGATCGTGGTTGACCTCACGCAACCGTGTAGAGAAACGCTCTAATCCACTGCTGCCTCACACCTTCTAAGCGAACACGGTCTAGCCCACGCGAACGCGATGACCAAGCTGCCTACACTACGCGAACGCGTTCCATTCTATGCGATCGCAATGCATTAACCTGACTGGACTCCAACTTACTCTACGCGATCGCGTACTCCCTCACGTGATCGCAATGAAGAAAAATCTGGCTACACTCACACCAGCAAAACAACAATCACACAAGTCCAGAAAATGACCCGTTAAGCATCCGAAACACACTGAGGCCCCTCGGGACCTCAACCAAACCTACCAACCAGTCATCTAAAATCATTCGGACTTAGTTGAGCCTTCAAATCACATCACATAACACCAAAAACACGAATTACACATGAATTCAAGCCTAAGAACTTAACATTTTTTTCAAAATCCACAAACGATGTCGAAACACGTCAAAACTAGTCCGAATGACCTCAAATTTGACACACAGGTCACACATGACACTACGAACCTACAGCCACTTCCGGAATTCCATTCTGATCCCTATATCATAATTTCACCTATCGGCCGAGATCGCCGAAAATCTAACTTTCGCCAATTCAAGCCTAAATCTACCACAGACCTCGAAAACACATTCTGGACGCACTCCTAACCCCAAAATCACTCAACGGAGATAACGGAGTCGACGGATTTCCATTCCGGATCCGTCTTCACACAGTTCCGACTACGGTTTAATTTTTAAGGCTTAAACTCATAATTAGGGACTATGTGTGCCAAAACTCTCTGAATTCCATAACTAATCACTCCAGCAAGTCCCAATAACATAAACACATGTGGGAAAATCAATTATTAGGGGTCCAGGGCTCAAACTCTCAAAATGACCGGCCGGGTTGTTACAATTAACGAAAACATTGGCTTAACATAAATTAAATAAACCATACAAGATTATGTATATATGTTATCTTGTCAACATCTTTTTTTAATTTGTTTCATAATAGCATTTTTGTCCTCTATTCCAATTGACTTCTTGTGTCCCGAGGGAGAAGCAACATCTTTCGGATCCTCGGACTTGGGTTCAACTTCTTCAAGTATGTATTCAACTTTATCAGGTAAAGACATTCTAGAAAGCTCTTCAGGTGCTTCAGTTAAGTTGGCGAGCTGAGTGAAAAAACTAAATGAGCTTGACTAAGGCATAATATGTATAAAAGTTGTAGATAATGACTATTAAATTGTCTATTCATAAGTAAAAACCATTTATCTTGATCCATTCGGGTTTGATCATTTTATCTTCAATTGCAAATAACCATATCTTGTCCTTACTAGCTGACCAGTTAAGTATGCGAGGGATAAAATTAGCGAACCTTATAGCTATATCAGTATTGACGGTAGATCAACACTCATACAACCATATTTACATAGCTAGTGGGAATCCTCGAATGAGATAAAAATGAACATAAGGATTGAGCTTGTGCCTAACGGACTGAAGCAACTGTTTGTAAGAATCACTACCCCATGCGTAGTTCGCATACTGTCCCGAGTCCACCAAATAAAACCTAAAATGGTCTACTAACCCTGCATTGTCTTTGTCTGAAGGACAGAGGAAGAATTATATGAGATATAGAATACACAACTTGACTGCATCCTCGTCGTTCACCCAACTTTTGGTGGTTACAATTTGTTTTAAGTATGACTGCTCAACTTTTTGGTTGTTTGAAAAATAACTCCTCATTATTTTACTTTCATACGTAGGTGTGTAACCAAAATTTGTCACTTCCGTAAAACATCTCAGACCACTTATCAAGTCAAACTCTCTCAAGTCAAAATTCAACCCCTGACCCTTTATCTCTGCTGAAAAATAGCCAGCACCAGATGCATTCAATTCATACTTTATTAAAAGATGAATAGCTTGGTTTTGCATACATATTCTGGGCAATGAAAGCATATAACCAAAACATGTCTTCTTGAAAAGCTTTAAACCATTTGCAGACAATCAATCTTTGATTTTGCCAGGAATACTGGGGTCGGATAATGTCTGAAACCTAACGACCCCATAATCAACATTATGAGGTGCAAAAAAAGGTCCATTATGCACCAAAAGTAAAAAAAAAAAATCTTTTATTAATACAATCCTCAAACCTAAAAAATAAAATATCTACATTTGTAATACAATATATCTACAATTACATAACAGAGTTATAAAATAGAAAACATAACTATAAATTTTTTACAAAATTTCTACAATTTTAAAACAGAGTCAGAACAAGGCAAATATTTATTTAACAAATGTATCTACAATAAGGAATTATAACTATAACTAATCTACACAATGTAGACAAAATTTCTACAAACTACAAAAGCACAAATTATATAGTCTCTTAAGAATGAGAACAAAAAAAAAGCTATATTTGAAACTAATAAATTCTTACCTTCACCAATGATTGTTGGGGAACAGTTTTAGGAGATTTTGGAACTTTCTTCTTTTTTTAAGTTTTTACATTAGGAGACACTCTAACTTTTTTTGCAACTTTAATGACAGGTTCTTCTTCGACAAAATCATCATCGAAATCAATATCTTTGCCTTTTCTTTTTGCAGATTTGACAGGTCTCGACGATGCACCAGCATCAATATCGTGCTTTTGCTTTGTTCGAGCTTCTGCCCTAGGTTCACGATGGGAAAGCCTGGGCTTGTTTTCTTCTTTTGCATGAGTTGATTTTGAATCCTTTTTGGGTGAATTTGCTGAGAAAACACCCAAATCAAATGAAGGAACATCTTCTCATTTATCTTTGTTAGGGCTGTTCTCTGACGATATCTTCTTCGTCATTGAAAATCAAGCTAATCAGAGACGTTAATGGAGGTAGGAACTTTGAAGAAAAGTAAGAATTTGGTCTGGTTTTTGAAGAATAGTTGCAAAAGGCGTTAATGGAGGAATTGTAATTTTTGAGAAGAGAAAATTGTGGGATATGATAAGTGGGTGAGGGGGTGAGATGTGGAGAGAGAAACAGGGAGGAGTGAGAATATACAGAAGAGTTAATTTATGACACTAATTAATACTATTAATTCCTTTAAAATGTGGATAAATGGTAATTGGATATATAAAATATAATTATAGTAAAACTTAGGTAGGGAGGGTAATATAGTTTTCTATAATATAGGAATATAAAAATTCTATTTGTAAATATATACAGAGGCCCATATTCTTTTCTTGTAGAGTTTTGACATCATTAGATAATGAAAGTCATTTTTGGAGCGTTGCTTCTAGTTTCTTCTTCTCTCCCCAACTAAGAACTAGGGTTTTCTCACTACGAATTTCACTGGATTTTGACACGAGCTATTATCAGTTCCCTTCGTCTACTGAAGTGTAGGTACCTCGACGAAGTAAAGGTGACGTGATCGTACCCTATTGTACTTATTTTGGGACTCATTAATCGCAATACTTAAGCTTTAATTGAAAAAAATGAAAGCAATTTAAATTAACTTCAGCGAATTAAACAGACAAGAAAAGTAAAAGAGAAGGAATTAGCTCAAATTGAAATTAAGAGGTGAAAAGTGTGAAAACATAAATATTTCCGTTCATCGTTACAAATTAAGCTAAGATCATCCTTCCCCCTGTCTTTTCTTTATTTATTTTGTTCCTCTAGCCTTGTAGACAGGACCAACAACTGAAAATGAAAAAGAAAATGAATTAGGCTTTGGACTGATTAAGGAAAGAGACCAACTTTTTCAGCACGGCCATAGCATTTTCACTCGTAGGAGCAAACAAATGAAACACATGATCTTCATCCTTAATTTCCACAACCTCCACTGTCCCTTGCCACCCACTCTTCTCTAATAACTCCTTATAGTACAATCCCCTGTATTTCAACGGGTCTTTTCCAGCAACATAAACAAGTACTTCATCACACCCTAAGCTAGACAATTTCGGATCCTTTTCCGGGTTCATCAACGGGTCATCTAATCCGGAGCTATTTGGATGCGCAAAAGCCCAGAGCTTCTCAATGTAATTTTTGCAATCCAAGTTTTCAGCCTCGCCGTCAATTAAATCAATCCCCCAGAAATACGGACAGGCTAGAAAAATTCCATCAAGTTTGACGCCATCCAACTTTTCCAACCCGACCCGAATTGCCATATTATGAGCAAGATTAGCACCAGCGCTATCTCCACCAAAATAAACGTGATTAAAATCAGCGTGGTCTTTTAGCCATGGCTCATGACCATCACCTTTAGCATGTGAAGCGATCCATTTAAGAGCTACCCAGGAATCTTCATAAGCTACAGGTAATGGGTATTCAGGAGCTAACCTGTAGTTAACAGAAACGATTATAACATTGGCTTCAGCTGCTACCAAGCTAAGATGCTTATGGTATGAAGGTGAAGAAGCAGATTCAATCACAAAGCCGCCGCCGTGAAAGTAGACGAACAGGGAAATTTTTTGAACCGGGTCGAGATTTTTGGGCAGGTAGAGTCTTGCTGATAGGTTAATTTTTGGATCAATTTGGACATCTTTGATTTGGACTCCGGTTTCAGGATCCAATTCAGCTGGGACAAAACCTTCGCCCATCATCCTCTCGATTCGGCCATCTTTGTAAACTCTGATCAATGGGAAAAGGTCATGTTGTATTTCCGCCATTGCTGAAAGCTAAGTTGCAGAGTAAGGTTTTGGCATACTATGCTCAAGTGCTGTGACGTTTTGGTTGTTTACTTAAACGTTTGTTCCAACCAGAAGCGTCAAACAGGGCGGGCGGGTCGGACATGATTCGTGTCGAAAATGAGTAATAAAAAATGGATAATTTATCCGACTCAACTCATATTTAATACTGATAAAAAATGAGTTAGCCGGTAGATAATATGGGTAATTATATTATTCATGACTTCTTGCATATGATCACTTTTGGGAGAACTGTTAGTCTCTCTAATTTGAGGAACCCTAATTTGAAGTTTTACAAATATAAAAGATAGACTCATTGGTTATACATTGGTCTAAATGGATAATATTTTAAAAAGTTTATTATCCAACTCATTTTTTAGTAGATAATATAGATGGTTAACTGTTTTCTTTTAACCATTTTGCCACCTCTAATTTTAATTAGAAGACTCAAACATTATTTACTTAATTATATTTTGAAAATGTATTTAGAAAACGTACTATAAATAATAGAAATATTTATAAAATACAAGAAAAGAGTTAGTAGTAAACAACACTGAACAGTTTCTAGAGGACAGAGCCTTTTTTTCATCCTCGCTTATTTTCTTCTTGTTAAGAATTCAGACGTCTATTTTTTTTTTCTCCTAAATATTGGACCGCAGAAAATAAGTCAATAAGATTGCATTAAAAAAGAAAATTGTACCACCATATATACAAACAATTCAAGTGAGCGTAAGCCCATACGTCATTGTCACTCTAGTGCTTAAATCTTCGCAGAATTTCATGCGTGAGGGACTAAGGGTGCTCATGTGTTTGACCAAAATGAAAATTAATTTATAAGTAATCCATTATAAAAATTAGTTAATTTATAAAATAATATAAATATTAGTCATGTATTATTAATATTAGCTAAATGGAATATTACTAATATTTAGTGTTAGCAGACGGCACATTATTACGTCTATTGCAAGTAAAAATAAAAAATTTTACCGATCCAAATAAGAGTATAACGATTTAAATATTTAGTGGACAAATTGAAGTGAAGAAAAAGTAAAAATCACACAACTAGTTTTCATGTGCTTTCTAGTGCCTCTTGATACATTGACCTTGTCTTTTTAGTATTTTTTTTCTTATTTTTATTTTTCTTGATATTCTTTCAATTTAAGTGTGGTGTAAATATGAATTAAAGAAAAAATTAGTATATTTTGATTTCGAGACACTTAAGCCTTTTAAATTATAAAGCGCTGACAAATATTTTAGTTTTTCTGTGGCACCAATGAAGCTAGATTGGCTAATCCAATAAATTAGATAAACCACCATAAGATTAGGTCCTTTCCTTCCTTTTAAAATGTTGAGTTTTTAAAATGGGAGACAAATGTTATCTAATGTTTTTGCTCCATTTCAAAATTTATTTGTAGCAAAAAAATATCAATTTTTTTTTTTGAATGGGTGCTATTAGAATAGATTGAGTACATCTTAAGGAGCTTGGATCTCAGTTTTGGGATGATTTGGTGAAATTTTGAGGTGGTTTTAATTGAAAATTCGAAGTAAAAACTTAACATGAAAAATAATGATATGTTTATCATACTGTGTATCATTTGTATATCATATTTGTATCAATTGTGCATCACATGTATATCCATGTATACTTGTGTGTGAGATACATACGTGATACATGTGAAGAACTTTTTGAACTCGATTTAGTTACGAGTTTTGATACTAAACCAGTCCAAATCACCTCCAATCTTTCTCAAATTTTGTATATTGACTTATTTATATATTTTCAATGAATTTCAACTATACCTATTGAAAAAGTTCCTTTTTTACTTAGATTTTTGGAATATTGTATATTTGTTTTTGTATTTCATCACCTTATTTGTTACCTCATTCATGAAATTTCCTTTCCGTCTTTTATTTAATGTTGTTAATCAAGCTTAAAAATATGGAAGGTGATTTTTGCATGTGATTCTTTGAGAGAAAGAACTTTATTTATTTTGGTTTTTCAATTTTTATGTATTTAATTAGTTTTAGTAAGTGTATATCTAATGGCTAGAAATTGGTAAGTTGAAATTTATTTGGGATATTTGTATAAGTTTCCTTCGACAAAATGGCAAGGACTATTATGGAATAACAATTAACAAATTGTTAGGAACTTGTTAATATCCTAATGGTGTGGTCCTAATAAGGCTTAACTGTTTGTGGCTTAGGTATTTATGAAAAAGGACTAGAAAAATCAACAACCATGACTTTACACTGGCCTTTGGATTTTTACGGTAGGTATGCCCGATTATTTTTCGACTAAATATGTGGATATTAATTTTAACTTGAGTAAGTTTTGTCCTGTTTCCAAGATAAGTTTCTTAGCAACGTATCTCACCTTTGTTCTAAATCATACTTTTATAGTAATGTTTTTTTCCGAGAAATTTTTAAAAATCACTATTGTTTAGTGGTCGTTAACTTCTTATAGCTATCATATACATAATACTTCATATAATTATTATTCAGTTATTACGCTAGTGTATTCGTTGTATTCGCGCTGCTGTATTCATATATAACAAAAACGTCTAAAAATCAGGGTAGTCCAGCTGTACGCGCATGTATTCACACTATGTATTCATGAATACAACAACAAAAAGCGCCTAAAATCAGGGCAATCCAGTTGTACGCGCATGTATTCGCGCTATATATTCATGAATACAATAGCAAAAAGCGTCTAAAATCAAGGCAATCCGGTTGTACGCATATGTATTCACATGTATTCGCGCCATGTATTCATAAATACAACAACAAAAAGCACCTAAAAATTAGGGTAGTTCAGTTGTACGCGCATGTATTCGCGCTATGTATTCATGAATACAACAGCAAAAAGCGCCTAAAATCATGGCAGTCCAACTGTACGCGCATGTATTCGCACTATGTATTCATGAATACAACATCAAAAAACGCCTAAAATTCGGGCAGTCCAGCTGTACGCGCATGTATTCGCGCTATGTATTCATGAATGTAACAACAAAAAGCGCCTAAAATCCGGGCAGTCCAGCTGTACGCGCATGTATTCGCGCTATGTATTCATGAATACAACATCAAAAAGCGCCTAAAATCAAGGCAGTCCAGCTGTACGCACATGTATTCACGCCATGTATTCATAAATACAACAACAAAAAGCGTCTAAAATCAAGGCAGTCCAGCTGTACGCGCGTGTATTCACATGTATTTGCGCTACTGTATTCATGAATACAGAAGTAAAGCGCTTAAAATCAGGGCAGTCCAGTTGTACGCGCATGTATTCACATGTATTTGCGCTACTGTATATTCATGAATACAGAAGTAAAAAAGCGCCTAAAATTAGGGCAGTCAGCTGTATGCGCATGTATTCATGAATATTATAACGACAATCACCTTAAAAATAGGTATGTCCAGTTGTCTAAGAGAGTGAAAAACATAAATAGTGTATTTTATGCCTCAATGGTAATATATACCATAAATACTTATTTTGCTATAAAATATAAAACATAGCTATAAAAATAATATTTTACAATAATTTTGATTTATAATAAATAGGGTGTATACCTTTGCTATAGAAGAAAAAATTTCCTATTTTTTATCCAGATGGGAATTATATGATTTCCTCCTTCACCTTGTGAGGAAAATTGGAGGATGAATTTAATTCCTAATTTTATTGCACACTTAATGTCAGAGTACTCGACAACGGATGTACCAATAGTCGTTGGCCAAACTTTTTCAAATTCAAAAATACATTTTTCCTTATGTTCGATCGTGTAACTGGCATCGCAGTCAATGAATGTCCTCAACTCGGAGAAAGAGAATAAGAATGATTATCAGCATGTAAAAAAAAACCTTGGGTCATTGGAGACCATTACTTTACGATCCGTCGTTGGACTCAGGGGTTTGGTATGGTATGGCATTAGAGAAAACTTGTTATGGTTATACGGCTATATAGAAAAAGTGGGTGGGGCTTCAGGCGACTTTTTTTATGAATAGTTTCAATTAAAATTCCATCGATTGTAGCTAGTGATTGTATTGCAAGTGTATAAATTAATTTGTTACAATTTATCCCTTTGAAGTTGGCATCTCACATCACCGAAAGTCCACTGCATTCGAATTAGTTGAAAAACGTTCAAATGCAATTACTTAAGAGTTCCCCGTTGAATACTCCCTTTTCCCATCTAACCAAATGACTATTTTCCTTTTACACCCTTTACCAAAGTTTGCAGTAGCAAGGCACATTGCGCAGTTACTGTAAAAAGTGCTGCTACAGCTTTCAACAACAGCAATAGCTGCCTCAGCCCCAAACAACGTTGTGCAATTAGCCAATTTATCTACTCCAGTGTGCTCACATACAGAAATCGTTTTGTGACGTTAATCAAATTGGTAGGATAAGATCACTTCAAATTCATTTAGTTCATGGCTTGATCATGAATACGGCCAATTTATCTTCTTTGCATTTTGTATACGGTCAAAGTCAGGCTTGCCCGATTTTGTATGGTTAATCGAGATCGGGGTGGCAGGTCGAGGTTCGACTACATATTATATCGGATCGTGACATGAAGATATATTGTCAAGCTCGTGATTCAAGGACCAATCGAGATCGAGATCAACTGAGATCAAGACCGAACGGGACAGAGATCGAGCGACATCAAAGGAAGCCTGTTGGGTCGAATAATGAAAAGCCGAGATATTCGTGATCGGGCAAGGATCGCGGAGAAAATCTCGGCACGTATCAAATCAAGACCGGTTAATTAGCCAATCATGAGATTTTCTTATGTATTTATAATTGTACATCACATTCTGTTGCTCAGTTTATACTTTCTTATAGCATACACACTTGGTTCGAGAGCGACTTTGCTCGAGGGCTAAAGCTGCACATCACATTGGTTTGCTTTATCTTTATTTACAGACAAATTTTAATATCAATTTTCATATTTCTCTGTTTGTGCCAAGTGAAATCACATATCCTTAAAATCACTTATAAATTTAATTGTTATCCGATTTTAAGGGTAAACAGTTTGACGCCTACCGTGGGACTAAGGATAATAGTGATTGCATGGTACTAATTTTCGTAACGCACACTCCTTTACACTTGTTCTTGTAAGCGTTTTTGATTCCAGGATCAGCATGTCGAACTCTCAAGCAGTACCCACACACATCGATAATGGCCTTGATTTTCATGGTGAAAACGACAACATAGCCGCCCCTGAGAACGAAGTGCCTCCAGTTGACCTCGAGGGAGTACCAGTTGCAGACCCCATCAACGTCACTTCCCATATTGCCATTAATGCAAATCTAGCCGTCGACCCCGATAATAGCGTCCGTAGAGACGTTCGATGAGCCGGTCAGAACGCGCAGGGCGGCGAAGAAGGTGGAATCAGCCTTCGAATAATATTCGATATGTTGTAGGCTCAACAAGCTGCAATAGCACAACTACAAAATCATAATCATGCATCGAGTAAGGTTGAGCCCGAGCCATCGCAAGAAGTTATTCACAGGGTCGAACCAGTGTTGTGAAAATCAAATGTGAATGAATTAGAGACCGACCCCACTATCATGAAAATTCTCGAATCTGATAAAGCGAATTGAATCGAGGGAGAAGAAGATTGAACCAAATGACAAGAAAGTGGAAACATATAAATCCAGAGTTGATCAAATTCCGGGGGCACCACGGATTTTGAAGGGTTTGGATTCAAAAAATTTCGTGCAAAAGTCCTTTCCCCCGAGCGTTGCTCCTAAACCCATTCCAAAGAAATTTCACATGCCAGAAATTCCCAAGTCATGGAACTACTGACCCCAACGAGCATGTCACTTCTTACACATGCGCAATTAAGGGGAATGATCTAGAGGACGATGAGATCGAATCCGTACTGCTAAAGAAATTCGGAGAGACCTTATCAAAGGGGGTGATGATATGGTACAATAATTTTACACCCAACTCCATTGATTCTTTTTCCATGCTCGCAGATTCCTTCGGCAAAGCATACGCCGGAGCCATAAAGGTCGAGACTAGGAAGTCAGACCTCTTCAATGTGAAGCAGAAAGAGAACGAGATGCTCAGAGAGTTCGTGTCTCGATTCCAAATAGAGAGCATGGATCTACCACCGGTAACCGATGATTGGGCCGTTCAGGCCTTCATTCAAGGGCTAAGCATACGAAATTCGGTAACCTCACAACAGTTAAAGCAGAACTTGATCGAATATCCAGCTGTCACCTGAGCCGATGTGCATAATCTGTATCAACCAAAGATTAGGGTCGAAGACGATAAGTTGGGAACTCCTTTCGGGTCCGTTTATCCAATCAGGCCCGTCGACAGAGTTAAAAGGGATATTAACCGGGAACCACGTTCAAACAGAGATCGATATCAGCCATACGGTGGAGATCGGAGAAATAACAGGCCTGGACGCAACCCCGTTCGAGGCAATAGAATAAATGATCGAGGACAGAGCTCTTGATAGCTCATGAGTAAGAGTGGTTTCGACAGGAATGTCGAGCCAAAAGAAGCACTACGACTATCGGAATACAACTTCAATGTTGATGTGCCAGCTATTGTATCGACCATCGGGCACATCAAAGACACCAGGTGGCCTCGACCTATGCAGACTGATCCGGCCTAGAGAAATCCTAATCAAATGTGCAAGTATCATGGCACCCATGGTCATAAAAGAGAATATTGCAGACAACTGAGGGAGGAGGTAGCCCGATTGTTCAACGAGGGGCATCTTCGAGAATCCTTAAGTGATTGGGCTAATAACCACATTAAGAACAGAGATTCAAACAGACAGAATGAGCAAGAGGATCCACAACACGTAATCCACATGTTTATCGGAGGGGTCGATATTCCTCAGGGGCCCGTATTTAAGCACACCAAGGTGTCGATCACAAGGGAAAAGCGGACTCGGGATTATGTACCGGAAGGGACCTTGTCTCTCAACGACAAGGATGCAGAGGGGGTTTTAAAACTCCACAATGACGCACTAGTAATATATGTTCTTATGAATAAAACTCAAGTTAAACGTGTTTTGGTTGATCCAGGTAGCTCGGCCAACATTATTCGATCGAGGGTCGTAGAACAGTTCGGCCTATAGGATCAGGTTGTGCCCGCATCACGAGTACTTAACCGCTTCAACATGGAAAGCAAAACTACCAAAGGCAAAATTACTTTGCCAGTGAACGTGGCTGGGACCATCCAAGAAACAAAGTTCTATGTGATTGAGGGTGACATGAGGTACAATGCCATGTTCGGAAGGCCATGGATCCATAACATAAGGGAAGTACCCCTCGACCCTTCACTAGGTTTTGAAGTTCCCGACACCAGAGGGAGTCAAGATGGTATACGGGGAGCATCCTCCCGCCAAGGAGATGTTCGCATTCGATGAAGTGATATCAATATTGGCACTCTCATCAGCAAAGGGGTTGGATTCGAAGGGAAACCAGGAGGCCAAATAGCAACCATAAAAACCGGCCTCGACCCAATCGGTGTAGCAAGGGGCCGACGAGGATGACGACTATTGGATCCCTCGATCCTTCATAATTCCTGATGACTCCGACGCAACTAAGTCAAAGGTCGAAGAGCTGGAATAGGTCATACTGATCGAGCATCTGGCCAAACAAAAGGTATACCTGGGCACGAGGTTAACCCCCGAGCTCAGGAAAAAACCTATTCAATTCCTTTTAGCTAACTTGTATTGCTTTGCTTGGTCCTATCTCGATATGACAGGGATCCCACCGGAAATCACTACCCATAAATTAAGCTTGGACTCGAGGTCTCATCCGGTGAAGCAAAAAAGAAGTCCCGAGTCCGAGGTTAAGCATGCCTTCATCAAGGACGAGGTAATCAAACTTCTCAAAATAGGATCCATTCGGGAAGTAAAGTATCCCGAATGGTTATAAAAGATAGTAGTGGTCCCTATGAAGGGATAAACATGGAATGTGCGTAGATTATAAATACCTGATTAAAGCATGCCCTAAGGATTCCTTTCCTTTGCCTAATATTGATCGTATGATCGATGCCACGGCCGACCACGAGATTCTCAGTTTTCTCGATGCCTACTCCGGGTACAAACAAGTATAAATGAACCCGGAGGATCAAGAAAAGACCTCATTTATCACTAAGTACGGCACCTACAGCTATAATGTAATGTCGTTCGGACTAAAAAATGTTGTGCAACTTATCAACGCCTAGTAAACCGAATGTTCGAGGAACAAATAGGAAAATCGATGGAAGTTTATATTGATGAATGTTAGTTAAGTCCCTGCGAGCAGATGACCATTTGAAACATTTGAAGGAAACTTTCGATATACGAAGGAAGTACAATATGAAGCTCAACCTAGAAAAATGTGCGTTCGGGGTCGGCTCGGGAAAGTTTCTTGGCTTCATGGTGTCCAATCGTGGGATCAAGATCAACCCCGATAAAATCAAATCTATTTTGGACGTCACGGTAGTAGATAATGTAAAGTTCCTGCAAAGGCTAATGAGGCCCATAGCCGCCCTAGGATGGTTCATTTCGAGATCCTCATATAGGAGCCACCGATTCTTCTCGGTACTAAAGAAGAAAAATAATTTTATAGGCCTTGGAGGAACTAAAGTGGTACTTATCGAGCCCGCCGCTGCTTCACACTCCAAAAGCAGACGAACAACTTTACTTATATTTGGCAGTCTCGGAGATAGCGGTACATGGAGTCTTGGTCTGAGAAGAATAAGGTACAACATTCCCTGTCTATTATTTTAGTTGGACCTTAGGTGAGGCCGAGACCAGATATCCACACTTAGAAAAATTGGCACTTGCTTTAATAAGCGCCTTTAGGAAACTAAAACCATATTTTCAATATCATCCGATATGAGTTGTAACAACGTATCCACTTCGAATTATTTTGAACAAACCCGAGCTTTCGGCTCGATTAGCCAAATGGGTCGTAGAAATCAGCGGGTACGATACTGAATATCGACTCCGAACAGCCATCAAGTCTCAAATCATGGAAGACTTAGTGGTTGACTTCACATCGGCCCTCGTACCTGAGGTTGAAAGAGAACTATTAATAAAATCGGGTACATCCTCGGGAGTGTGGACCCTCTTTACGGAAAGTGCTTCGAATGCGAAGGGGTCCGGGCTAGGCATCGTACTAAAACCACCCACATGTAACGTAGTTAGAAAATCTATCAGAACTGCAAAGTTGACTAACAATGAGGCCGAGTATAAGGCCATGATTGCAGGTCTCGAATTAGCTAAAAGCTTGGGAGCTGATGTCATCAAGGCCAACTGTGATTCCCTCATCGTAGTAAACCAAGTTAACAGGACCTTTGAAGTCCGAGAAGACTGAATGCAGAGATACTTGGATAAACTACAGGTGACTCTACATCGATTCAAGGAATGGACCTTGCAACATGTACCTCGAGAACAGAACAACGAGGTTGATGCCCTCGCAAACTTAGGGTCATCGTTCGAAGACGAGGAACTCAACTCGGGGACTGTCGTGCAACTCATGAGATCGGTGATCGAAGAAGGTCACGCCGCGATAAACTCTACAAGTTTGACCTGGGATTGGAGAAAAGTGTACATATAGTATTTGAAGAGCGAAAAGTTTCCATCAGATCCAAAAGAGTCGAGCTTCGCACAAAGGCAGCACGGTTCACCTTGTCCGAAGACGGAATGCTGTTTAGAAAGATGTTCGATGGTCCGTTAGCAATATGTTTGGGACAGGGAGATATCGAATACGTCTTAAGAGAAGTCCACGAGGGCACTTGCGAAAATCATTCCGGTGCCAAATCATTGTTCCACAAGTAATCAGAGTCATGTACTATTGGATCGATATGGATAAAGAAGCAAAGGAGTTCGTTCGAAAATGCGACAAATGCCAAAGTCATGCGCCGATGATTCATCAACCTGAGGAATTGCTCCATTTGGTCGTATCCCCTTGAATGTTCATGAAATGGGGGATGAACATCATCTACCCTTTTCCATCGGCCCCAGGTAACACTCAGTTTATTTTGTTTACGAATGATTATTTCTCTAAGTGGGTTGAAGCACGGTCTTTCCAAAAGGTCAGAGAAAAGGAGGTCATAGACTTTATTTGGGACCACATCATATGTCGATTCGGGATGCCATCCGAGATTGTGTGTGATAATGGAAAGCAGTTCATCGGCAACAAGGTGACTAAATTTCTCGAACATCACAAGATCAAAAGGATCCTATCAACGCCTTATTACCCAAGTGGGAACGGACAAGCCGAATCGACCAACAAAACCATCATCCAAAATCTTAAGAACAGATTGACCGACGCCAAAGGGAAATGGAGAGAAATACTACTAGAGGTACTATGGGCATACCGCACGACATTGAAATCCACTACCGGGGCAACACCTTTATCATTAGTTTATAGCGCCGAAGCTCTAATCCCGGTCGAGATCGGAGAACCTAGCATCAGGTTTTGATATTCAACAGAAGAGTCAAATAACGAGGCCATGAATACGAGTCTAGAATTGTTAGATGAAAGACGTGAAGCCGCCCTCGTTCGATTGGCCGCCCAAAAATAGCGGATCGAAAGGTACTACAATCGAAGAGCCAATATTCTACATTTTAACATCGGGGACTTCGTGCTAAGAAAAGTCACCCTCAACACCCGAAATCCAAATGAAGGAAAACTAGGTCCGATTTGGGAAGGGCCATACCAGATTCTCGAAGTCACCGGAAAAGGATCCTACAATCTCGACACGATGAACGGTGAGCAACTACCGAGCAATTGGAACATATCACACCTAAAATGATACTACTGCTAAGGTACGGGCCCCCTTCCATTTTCATTTTTATTTTAAACTAAATCTTGCAGGTGTTCGACCAGAAACAACGATGGATTCTTCGACACGAAGTCTTTAGGTTTGAAAGCACGCATTGCACTCTTTTTTCCTTACACCGGTTTTGTCCCAAATATTTTTTCGGTGAGGTTTTTAATGAGGCAACCATTGATCGTGCTAACTTATAACAATTCAACACTATCCAAGGTTTCTTTGTTGTTGTGAGGAAATTACTTCATAGCAACGGGGTCTCGATAGGTAAAATCTTTAAAGGCCAAACAGTCAAACGAACCGTGCCCGTATAGGTTTCTCGAGCCCTGGCACAGAACATGTACGCATGTTTAATCATTTATAAAGAGAAGTATTTTCCCTTGCCGATATCTCATGCCTTAGAAAAGTTTTTCTACTTTATAATTTCATACTCTCAATCTATTATGGAAAAAGTCTTAAGGGCCGATCATAACTAGAGTTCAAATAATTACCCCCACGCTCGGGACTGCTGTCCGAAAAGTACATTCGAATAAGATCAAATTATTGATATTTCGAGGTCATAAACCTTTTAGGCAACCCTCGAATTTTAAAATCCACGGCCGCCCCACTCAGGGACAGATACTTCGGTCTAGCTAGAAGTAAAACGGGAAAATAATCCCAACAGGAAAATCCTGTACTAAGAGGCTACGGGCAAATTAACACGGTTCGGAGACGTTCAAATTTCGTAACAAAACAGGCCTTCGAATTCTTTCATAACCGGTTAAAAAGGATACCCCCGGCAAAGTCATAAAAGACTTCGAAATACCAAGCCTCAAAAACTCTAATGAATACAAGATTGTTTGAACTCGACGATCCTTTATTATTTCATGCTAAGGAATTACAAGTTTTGTAAACACAAGTGAAAAAAACTTTTTCAAATCCGAAAAGGGGAGAAAACCTTACTTGTATGAACAATCTTTTTACAAAGGCCAGATCGGCCTAATACAAAAAATGCAAAAGCCTAAAGGCTATTTTTACTTTGAGTTCAAGAGACCATTCTCGCTCAACTAGAAAACCTAAGGATTACCCTATTTCGAGTTCGAGCAGAACCTCGCTCAACCATAAAGCCTAAAGGCTACACTAATTTGATTTTCAAACAAGTCAACCTGATACTTCAGAATACAACTCCATAACTTTATGCTAAGGCATTCGGCCTTTGTATAGGTCAATGAATAGCGAATAGACTTTGAAGACATGAAAGTGAAAAAAGTTTTTTATATATACAACTCAAAATACATTTACAAGGGCAACATGGCCCGATGGAAATTCTGTACAAAAAAGCCGAAACGGCCTTAAAAGAAACAAAAAATATAGAAATTCTAAAGGGCCTAGTATTCTCCGAGCAGCACCTTCACTCTCGGGGCCTTCTCCACTTTCAAATCCGCTCAGGCTCTCAGAATCTTCGTCATCAGGATATGCCAACACTTTGGCTTCAGCTTCAAGCTCCTTAGAACTCTCGATCTCGACTGTAAGATTGAATCAACGAGGATGGATCTCCTAGAGAGTTTCCCTTTGATATTGGCATTTAGTATGCTCGGCAACCCAATTTACTCGAGCCTGAGAAGCTTCAACAACTTATTTTGCTCGGACCTGAGCAGCCTCAACATCGGTCTGGTAGATAGACACTATTGCATCAGCATCGGCCTTGGCCGCTTCAACCTCTGATTGGCCGCTCCAAGATCCGTAACTAGCTTCTCCTGATCGAAAATTGTTGAATCCAACCGAGACTGGAGTTCCCCGATTTTCTTGGCTTGCACCAAGGCTTTCTCTTTCACACTTCTGAGTTGGACTTCAATCGAAGTCAGTTGGGCTCGGGCAGTTTCCTTTTCTGAGGCAAGGCGATCTATATTATTTTTCCAAGCCTCGGCACAGCCTTCATTGCGTCTACTTCCTCTCGAAGTTGCCGATCACATTGAACTTTTTTTGGACCTGCGGAACCGAACCATTAGCCACCACGCCCGAGTTAGTGTCATTAACTTCAAAGATTCTTCTTACCTGCTTGGCCAGTTCAACATGTTCTTTCTAAGCCACTTGTAGCTCAGCATAGAGGCCTTTTGCGTCCCCTTCTCTTTGCTCACAGAGAAGTTTGAAGGCATCTTTTTCCTTAGTGAGCCCTCGGATCTCGGCCTCATATCGGCTCAGCTCCCCTCGGGATCAGAAGAAAGCTTCATGATGAAGCACCGAAGCCAACAAACATAGAAAAAATGAGTTATATAAAGGAAGAAAAGTATAAGTATAAAAATTGATACAAATAAGGGAATCTAGGATTACCCGGTTTAGAGCCTGTTGGGCTTCATTGAATAGACAAGGTGCTCCCACCTCGTACATCTACGCCTGGTCTTCTTCCTTG
The DNA here is from genome assembly GCA_005239525.1 of Nicotiana knightiana. NCBI lineage: Eukaryota > Viridiplantae > Streptophyta > Magnoliopsida > Solanales > Solanaceae > Nicotiana > Nicotiana knightiana. The sequence goes on along the minus strand of ML408252.1, from coordinate 65,423 downwards.
ACCAAGCATCAGAGGTAGCTAGCCACCCTTACGGGGAAGAAAGAACCGAGCATCCTTCGGGACCGAGATGGTAATTGATCGCCTACGCTCGGGACTGGCACTGGGGGCCGAAAACTGACGGGTCAATTTAAAGCTCGAGGAAGCTTCACTCGAGCTCTTCCTCGGTACCTCCAAATCACTCATACCGGTGACATCTTCTACCCCAACAAAATAACCAGGGAAAGGATCTTCCTCTCCATGGGCTCCTTCCCCGTGGCAAGTATCCACCGCCTGAGCTTCACGTATCATTGACTTATATAATGAAGGAAAGGAGGGGGAATCCCCGATCTCTATTACCCCAAGTGGATCTTTTGGGGCACCGCCTCCGTCTTGAGGAGCTTCGAGCCCGATTTCTACACCGGCATCCACCGCCTCCTCAACGGACTTTTTACCCCGAGGCGAAGCGTCTTCGGATATCTTTGGCTTGGGGAATTCGGCCAAGGTTTCCTCCTCAAGCCGAAGCGAAGCACTTTCAACTCTCACCAGCTCCGTGGTTCTTCGAGCCTCCGCGTCAGCTCGTACACGGGCCACCAGCCTGGAATCATTTTCTGTATCATTGTCGCGTCCTTCCCGAGACCTGCGTCCTTCTTGATACCGACTCGCATCGACCAGGAACCGAGGAGGTTTTCTCGACCTTAAAGTCGGAACCAATGACACACCCCCAGGAACGAACGTGGCTCTGCCGCTGGTTCCTAGCTGGCCGGTCGGGACGAGGAAGAAGAGTCTTTCTGCGGAACAATTTTTGATGTTTTGGTCATTTAGTGTTTGTGGGCAAAGAAGAATAGAAATTGAAAGGAAATACTTGGTGTTTTGGGAAGATTTCACAACGATGGTTCAAAACTGGCAGTGGCCGACCGTCGACTGGCACGCATTAAATGCCTGAAAAACTGTACCGACGAGACGTTTCAGTTACCTCTGTTGCTTACATCATGATGTACCGAGGTAAAGATCGAGGACTCAAATCGTTTCCTGTCAATACTCTCCAAAAAACGAGGGGACTATCTGTATACGGTCAAATGCAGGCTTGCCCGATTTTGTATGGTTAATCGAGACCTGGGCGGCAGGCCGAGGTTCGACCCCATGTTATATCGGATCGTAACATGAAGATATATTGTCGAGCTCGTGATTCAAGGACCGATCGAGACCAGCCGAGATCAAGACCGAGCGGGACAGAGATCGAGCGAGATCAAATGAAGCTTGTTGGATCGAATAACGGAAAGCCGAAATATCCGTGATCGGGCAAGGATTGCGGCAAAAATCTCGACACGTATCAAATCAAGACCGGTTAATTAGCCAATCATGTGCTTTGCTTATGTATTTAGAATCGTATCATAAGTAGAATTCCTCAACTATATAAAGGAGGTTCTAATCCCTTTGTAATCATCACATTGACATTATTCAAAGTAATATACTACGTTTTCTCTCTTAAAGCTTTCATATTCTCTCGGTTCATACTTTACTATGGCATACTCACTTGGTTCGAGGGGGGCCTTGCTCGAGGGCTAAAACTGCACATCACATTGGTTTGCTTTATCTTTATTTACGGTCAATTTCAAATATCATTTTTCATATTTTTTAGTTTGTGCCAAGTGAAATCACATATCCTTAAAACCACTTATAAATTTAATTCTTATCCGATTTCTAGGGTAAACACATCACCACTTCAAATTTTATTCCGAGAAAGTGAAACATATAAGTTACCTGAGATATTGCCTTATTTGATTAAAAATAAAAAAGAGAAACAACTGAACTAGTACATAAATTTTACACAACAAGAATTCAGCTTGGATGTTGAAAGAAATCGGCCAGCCATTTCATCAAGGCCTTAGCTTTGTCACAAGTTGGTTTAACCAAATGAAAAACATGTTCTTCTCCTTCTGTCTCTTTAATCTCCACTTCACCTTTCCATCCACATTTCTTTAGCGCTTCATAGTATGTCCAGCCTCTATCTCTTATAAAATCCTTCTCCCCAGTGCATATCAAAATCTTGGAGCAAATAAGCTTAGACAACAAACTTGGATGAGCTACTGGATTGAATCTTGGGTCATCTGTATTCGGATTTTCTGGGCAACAATATGACCAAATTCTATCTGGCCCATTGTTACCAAAATAGGGGTGAACCAGTGCCATTCCAACAAGTTTCAAGCCATCTCCAAGTTTATCTTCACCTACACTTGCTCGCATCATCATGTTATGAGCAATATTGGCTCCTGCGCTGTCACCTGCCAAAAGAGGTGGCAGAATCAATATATATATATATATATATTTAGTAACTCGTTCAACCTGCTCATGTTTAGACGGATTGAGTTATGACCCGTTATTTGCTTGATCCAACAGATTGAATTGAAAATAACTTCTAAAATTACTGAGTCAAACTAGTGTGACACTGACCCCCTAATCGATCAAAATGCAATCAAAAAACCCAAATATACAAATTCAAATATGAAGATGCAAATTCTGTAAACATGGAAAAAATTTAACCTAATAATTGATCATTAAAAAATATAGTATTAGATTTCATATTTTTTTAAGTGGTAAAAAGAGATGAGAGAACGGGTCAAGTTGACTGGGTTTAGTTATGCTCAGTGACCCAATCCATTTTTATCCGTGCAAACTTTTGATAGTGTAGTTCTGATTTGACCCGTTTTCATCAACTTAAATTTGACCCGACCGGCCCATTTACCTGCCAAGAAAACTCGGGAGAAGTCGGCATGGCTTTTCAGCCATGGTTCAGTTCCTTGTTCACCATTTGCGTGCTGAGCAACCCATTTCATAACAGCCCAAGAATCATCATAACACGACGGAATTTTGTGTTCTGGGGCTAGCCGATATTCGACGGATATAGCAAATACATTGGTTTCTGCAGCTACAGAGTGGAGGTAACTATCGTAGTAAGTAGAAAACGCTGATTCGATTGCAAACCCGCCCCCGTGGAGGTACACAAGGAGTGGAAATTTCTGGCGGGCGATTTTAGGAAGGTAAAGTCGTACAGTGACGTTGTTTTCTGGTACGATGGCGACATCTTTAGATCGGACACCTGTCATTGGATTGTCGGAAGGAGGGACAAAGTCATGTTTCCGATACCTTTCGACACGGCCATCTTTGTAAACCTGAAAAAACATTGGGATCTCATAAACAATTTCGGATGATGGGGTAGGATCCATTCTTTGATTGAAGTTGCAGTAAAGAAGGCGATGGAGTAATGAGCAGTGAAGCTGGGATTTAAAGGGGACAAGTAATGGACGGTCCGATATATAGTGATAAGGTAGGTTTGTCGTTTTTATGGCTAAAGCAGTTTTCTGGGGTAGATAATATTTGCGTGGCCTACCTACGCATTGTAGCCTCCGCAAAGTCTTCAGCCCAAACTAAAACTAATAATGCTAAGGATCAACTGCCATGTGTAGATTACCTAACAGGCTAACCAGAGTATCAAACGCACGGGTCGAGTCGAATATAGACGGATTGAAAACTTCCATATTAGAGTAAGTAAGTTGCATATGGACGGATCGTTGACTTCCGTGTTAGATTAAGTGAATTGTGAATAAAATATGGTATTTGTGAGTCAAATTTTGAGACGAGAATATCACACCATTGTGCTTAAACTATTTTAAAGATTCTTGGTATAATGGGTTAAGGGAATTGCTTAATAGGTTGTGTCTATAAGTGTAGTTTGATTGCTCGAGTACGAGCAATGTTTAAGTGTGGGTTATTGATGTGTGTGGCTATAACTCATGATTTAACACATTATCCGTCTTGCATTTTATACTCGTTAATAATAAAATACACTTTATTTGAGCGTAATAAAGTCCATTTTATGTGTAGGTGAATTGGAGATGAAAGTAGTGCAAAAAAGGATACTTAAAAGTCGAAAGCGTGCTTGGGAGCAGTTGAAAAGGAGAAGCTGGTGAAGCCAGCCTAGAGCAGGCCTTATACCTGGTGAAGCTGGCTAGAGTCCTGGCGAGGCGAGCTCAAACGCCAGCTAGACCATGACTTATACCTGGCGATGCTAGGCCTGGGGCGAGGTCCACCAGGCGTTAGGCCTCGTGAGGCCAGGTCTGGGCGTGTACAGTCCGAGTTTTGTTGACTTATTTCGTCTCTGAGTTTGACTAGGACTTGACCTACACGTTTAGGTCTTTTCCTCCACATATAAATAGACCTAAAAACGTCACTTTTTAGGACTTTTTGCAACCAGAGGCAAGGATAGCTCATATAACAACCGTCGGGAGTTAGAGTTATCAATTTCTATATCCCTTTATCTTTACCTTATACTTTAATTATGCAAAATACTTTGGATATTGTTACTATGATTATGAGTACCTAATCTTCTTGTCTAAGGTTTTGATGGAACCTATTGAAGGATGATTTTCTTGTTACGTTAATAGAAATTTACCGTAGTATTTTCTCTATTTGTTCAACTATATTATTCTTGTGGTTGATTGAAGGGCTCTCAATTAAATGTGCCTATTTAGTATGTATTACTCGGGAGATAGTGCATATTTAGGTAGTTGTTGAATGACATCACTCCTAACGTATATGAGGGATCAAATACGAAGGGTTTAAAGGTGGGATTATGAATAACGGAACCTTGGTACGATCTGAGTGAGATGTACTTAATGCCAGCTAGCGTAATTCGGAAGAATATGTCTAGTAAATTGTGATAATTACTCGGGAGAGAGTTACGACAGTTAGAGTGCTCATGGTCGATAGAGAAGACTTTGGTAAATTTGTAGAAAACATAGCGGAAAAGATTCTGACAATAGGAGAAATCACAACCTTAGACCATTCCAATTCTTGTTTACAAATGGTTCATAGTTAGTTATTAATTATTACATTTTCATTACGTAATATTTAGTTAATAAAAATCCAAATTGTTACTTAAATATTTCTGAAGATTGATTGCGTGAATTTGTGTGAGTCTACTAGTTGTGTTTGATAGGTTAATTTCCTGTGAGATTCGACTCCGGACTTATTAACCGGATTATATTTGCAACGTTCGCTTGTCCTTTTTATAAGACATAGTTGTGCGTGCTTAATCAACTGCAACTGGTGCTGTAGTTTGACAATATTATTAAGAAGTTGTTCCGTAAAAATAAAGTAGAGCAATCGTAGAAATGAAAACAGGGACAAATTTGGCAACAATGGCGTACAAAACAAGGATTGAATTTGCTTGAAAAAAAACTTTCCAAATAATTAACATAACTTTGTTTTTTCTTCTAAATTAACTATGTTTTGTCTTGTCTGAAATTATCAGAATATAATTTGCGAAGAAACCTTCCATCCAATTAAAGGCATATATTGATTGGGTAGCATAGTTCCGTCTGTTATGGCTTAAAATAGGTAATACATAATTGGAAAGAGTTTTATTGAAAGATGAGCAGAGAAAAAATAGGAAAAAAATATAACTAAATTTCATAATTTAAGGCACTAATAATGAATTATATATTTTATAGTTAAATCGTATTTAAATTGGATAAATTTAAAAACATAAACATTTTTCATAATAATATTTCAAATAAGGTAGAAAAAAATCTCTTTCTGGAGACTAGAATGCGTAATGCTAACGATCTACTGCCGTGCCGTGTGTAGATTACCAATCACGTACGGTTCTTACTGCTTTCATTTCTTTTAATTGATTAATGGATTAGCCCTGTAGCGTCGCGATGTTACGGGCATATTATGAATTATTCATATACTAGTAAGGGTAGTTCGTGCTTCGTCCGGGCCCAACGTAAATAAAACTACTTCATTTTGAGAAATAGAAAAAACTGCAAGCACTTTTCCTCGTATAAGAACATGTATTTCACCAATTTTGACATAGTTCAAAGATAATCATATCAATTATTGGGGATTTTTCCAACCAAATATCAGAATGTACACTAAACTTTTACCCTTTAAATGCATATAATCAGCTAGAGCTTCAATATTAGATAGCTCAAAATGCTTATATTTTTCTGTTTGAATTTTAAATACTGATAATTTTTATTAACTGAGTACCTCGTATTTTTTTCGTCTCGCTTCTTTTACTTGCTGAAACTTATATCTGTTTTTTGATTCTTTTATTTCTTTTTACCATATGGGTGGATAGATATTCTTGTCTTAGGGCTCTTTATGAAGAACCTTACACGTCTTAGTACACATATAATCTAACGAAGACCTCACATTTACTCATCGTAAGCATGATACAAAATCGAATTCCTCTAACTCAACTCTTCCACAACCACTTCAATCTTTTACGATCTGTCTTTGTGGATGTAGGTATCATTGTATTTAATCTAAGTGTCTCACAATAGCTAATTACTCACAATATTATAATCTGGCCAGTTTGATTAATATGAATACTTATATAATATTAAAAATAAATTAATTGAAGTCAAAGAACTATGTATAGTGAAAGGCATTAATATCTTGAAATACATATGTTTCAGAACTAATTTTTTTTTTTTTGTTCCAAAAAGATAATTTCTTTCTAAATTTGGTAATAATTTTGCGTAAATTTATAATTCTACCCTTAATGAGAAGATTTTATCTCCGCACAAATATTCTGGGTCCCTTTTTGACTTGTTTATGATCACAAATTCCAAAAATCTTCATTTTTTCTTAAACTCCGTGTCCAATCAAACATGTTCACATAAATTGAAACGGAGGAAATAATATAATACTATGAAATAATTATTTATTATTATAATTAAAATATTAAATGAGATATTTGGGAATGCTTAGTAAATGTAAAATTGTTCAACTTTGAAGTTTGACCATCGAATAAATTATAAGTTGGAAAGTTTGGGAAGAGTGAATTTATCAAAATCTGGATCAATGGAACCCGGAGCTAGAGTCTCCTATCTCGAACCCTCTCGACCAAAAAATTGCAGAACATGCAAATCTTCCACACCATTCCGTCGAACTGATAAGCTTGGGGCGGTGGCGAATGCCACAAAATTTGGCTTGAAAATTGTGTAGTTTTCGGTGATTAATTCTAAACCCTATGTTAAATGATCTTCCTCCAATTTTAATTCACGTGAACATGTTTGACTGAGCACGAAAAAATAAAAAATTTTAAAATTTGTGATCCCAAAATAAGTTAAAAGGCGGTCCAGAATATTTGTGTGATTATAAAAGCTTCTCATCAAAGATAGAATTGAAAGTTTAAACAAATTATTTTCAAATTTAAAAAAAAAAATCCTTCTTTTTTAAATGGACCTAAAAAAATAAAATAAGTGTCGGGGAGAGAAATATATATGGAATTCAAATAACTCCACGGCTGATTAGCGAGAATGATAAATATCGTGGTGTTCAAAGTCTATTTGTAGCTAGGGGTGGGCATAAAATTCGAAAAATCGAATTTTGAACCGAATCGAATCGAACTGAGCCGAATTAATTCGGTATTTCGGTTTCGGTTTTTTCGGTATTTCGGTACTAGATTTTCGTTATTTCGGTTTGGTTCTCGGTATTATAATTTTAAAATTTTGGTATACCGAAATTTTATGGACATTTTTTTTTGGACCCTACCTATATCTAATTATCTACCAACCCAGTGGCCAGTGTCCAGCCCCAAATGGGGCTTTTGCATCCGTACCTACTTTTTGTGCCACGTTTTAACTTATACCCGCTTTGTAAAAAATATTGCATCCGTACCCGCTTTTGCGCATAACTTCAGCATGCGGGGCTGAAGTAACAAAGGCAATCACGCAAAACTTCAACATTCTAGTAGACGGGCCTGAAGTAGCTTGCGAACTTCAGCTCTAGAGTAGAAGTTCTTCAGCTCTAGTAAATGGGGAACTTCAGCTCTAGAGCTGAAATTTTTGTCTTTGTAAATGTGGAACTTCAGCATATGGGGCTGAAGTTCCCCAGTTATAAAGACAACAACCTCAGCATACGGGCTGAAGTTCCCGCAGTTACACTGGGTAACTTCAGCTCTTGTCTTTGTAAATGGGGAACTTCAGCATATGAGGCTGAAGTTCCCCAGTTATAAAGACAAAAACGTCAGCATACGGGCTGAAATTCCCCCAGTTACACTGGGAAACTTCAGCTCTAGAGCTGAAGTTCCCAAGTTATAAAGACAACAACTTCAGCATACGAGGCTGAAGTTCCCCAGTTACAAATACAAAACTTCAGTTCTAGAGTTTGTCTTTGTAACTGGGGAACTTCAGCCCCGTATGCTGAAGTTCTGTCTTTATAACTGGCGAACTTCAGCTTAACTGGTGAACTTCAGCTCAACGAGGGAAAGGGGAGCTGAAGTTATTTAAAAAGTGGGTACAAGTTAAAAGTTTTTTAAAAAGCGGGTATAGGTTAAATGGGGGCGACCATATAGGGTGCCCCGCGCAATTTTTACGCCCCAAACGTCGCCCCCAATTCCCAAGCCCAACTACCCAAGCCCATTACTCATTTACTCTTAGTCTTAGGTTAGCCCAACTGCCCAAGCAATTAGCAAATTAGGTTAGTCACTTAGTCTCTCTCGACAGTCGACTCTCATCTTCAGAGCTCAGACTTTAGTTCTTCACTTCTTCTTCTTCACCAGTTCACTTCACCCACGCAGGCGCCAAGAGCAATTTGGATTTTGGGCGCCATTTCATTTTCGTCTGATACTGATAGAGAAATAACATAAAAGACCAAGCTCCATCTCAATCTGAATCAGATTAACCATTTTATTTCCGTCTCCGATCTGGTTATTCCGAGTTCCGACTCCTCTCTCTTCACTCAATCATTGGATTATTTCGAAGCTCAACGCTCCGGCCAGGGTCATATGCATTTTCTATGATCTTTATTTTGCGATTGTTTGAGGTTTCTTGTTATATTTTGTAAATCCGGTCTCTATTTTTAAGTTTTGAACTTTAATTTCTGTGTGGTCACTCTAAGATCCGACTTCTTATATCAAATTATCAACGAGTTCTCAGACGCATAATTTTTTTTTATTTCTTTTTTAAATTGCATGTTAAAAGAAATTTTGTCGTATCAAAAGCAGCAACAGAAGGTCATACACCAAACCATTTTGCTGCTTGTGTTCATGTGTTGTGATTTTGCCTTAGTTCTAGGAGTCTGATTGTGTCATTGATGACTTAACACTTTAGTCAGTGCCATGTTCTTATTATATTAACAGAATGATTCCTATATGCTTTTCAAGATAATGGGAAACTATAGAGGTCATGCAGTAAACTATGTCAATGTGTTAGTGAACGGAATGTGATTAATCTCTGGAATGAATACCATTTCTTGATTACTTGAGCGCTGTTAGATGAAATTTTTGTTGTCATGACTATACTTAGTTTACACTTGAGTTTACACTTTTGGTATTAAGTAATGTTATAACCATAGGGCATTTCATGACAGTAGCTTGAAGAAGTTTATCCCTACATCTCTATGTACACTTGTAGTATTCCTAATCTATTGTGGTGAAGGAAATGATTAGCGTAAGTGATCATGTAAAGAACTGGCCCTAATGATCTGTTCTTTTTTAAATAATTTTATTTGTTAAGCCAAGCCAATGTGTTATAGTGATATGTATACTGACTCATGTACTAGATCTGTTGGTGCCTTAGGATCACACAATCTTATACTATCTCTATTTGTATAGATGACAGATGAAAGTTTAAACAGTGTTTTCGGTTTAAGTGAAAGCTTACCTATTACTCAAGATAGCAACGCCAACACCATTGATACTCATGATTCTAAGAAAAGAAAAGCCATGCAACCTAGATCCGAGTATTGGAATCATTTTGATAAAGTATAGGTAAATGGGGTTGGTAAAGCAATGTGTAGATATTGTAAGCAAGCTTTGACTGCTTACTCATTTAAGAATGGAACAAGCGGATTGAAATCTCATTTGAATAGTTGCAAACAATACCCACCTAAATTGAGATGTAATTATTGATGAACTACCATTTAGCTTTGTAGAAAATGAAGGCTTTATGAAGTTTATGAGAAAAACTCAATCACAATTTCGTCTTCCTTCTCGTAGAACAATAACAAGGGATTGTTATGAAGTTTACGGTGAATTGAAGAAAAATCTGAGAATGTCTTTAAAAAAAGCACAATAAAAAATTTACCTCACAACACGAAAGGGTACTAATTAAGCCGACCATTAATGACTAGTTAAAACACCAGGAGTGGTCTGATCCCCTATTTGATCAGACCGCTCTGAGAAAGATAAAAAGCAAACTCTCATAGTTCGGAGCCCAGCTCCAACAACTTCTTATGTATTTGACAACCCACTTCATTGATAGGGATTGAAATTTGCATAAAAGAATACTAAATTTTTGTCCTATCACTAGTCATAAGGGTGAAGAGATGGCTAATGTTATTTCAAATTGTTTGCTTGAATGAAAATTAGACAAGGTATTCACTATTACTGTGGACAATGCTTCTTCAAATGATGTCACAGTAAAAGAATTGTCTAAAAAGTTAGATATATGGAAAACTAATATGATGGGTGATAAACATCTTCATGTGAGATGCATGGCTCATATATTAAATCTAATTGTGCAAGATGGTTTGAAAGAAATTGATGCTTCCGTCGCACGTGTTAGAAATATTGTGAGGTATGAGAGAGCTTCTCCTGCAAGGACCTTAAAGTTTAAACAGTGTTGTGCACATGTAAAGGTAGAATGTACCAAACTTTGTGTTTGGATGTTCCTAGATGGAATTCCACCTATTTGATGTTGGATACGACACAAAATTTTGAAAAGGCCTTTGACAAGTTTCATCTTTTTGATGATGGATTTTCTGTTTATCAATGTTTTAGTGAAGATAGTAGTAGTGAAGGTCCTCTTGAATCTGAGGATTGGGTGAATGTGAGGAATGTGATACAGTTTCTTGCAAAATTTCACGAGCTCACCAAAAAAGTTTCATGTTCACGTTATGTCACATGTAATGCTCATTTTGAGGATGTATCTGAACTTTATTGTCATTTGAAAATGTGTTTAGTTAATGAGGATGAGAATTTGAGAAAAATGGCTGAGCGGATGCAAGAAAAGTTCAAGAAGTATTGAGGTGAGCCTGAAAAAATGAATAAAATGATTTTTATTGCTTCCGTCTTGGATCCACAAAATAAATTTGAATATGTAGAGGGAGCACTTGAAGAACTTTTTGGGGAGGAAAAGGGGAAGGAAATAAATGATGAGGTGTATGCTTATATGAATTCTTTGTTTGAAGAGTATCTAAAAAAGTATTCAACTAGATCTTGTACTGAAGCTCCATCTAGTTCTACTTCATCTAATAACACATATAATACATCTAGTGGGAGTGTTATAACTGCATCATTAATAAGGACGAAGCTTCACTTGAAGAAACAAAAGGAAGACAATGGAAGTGGGGGTGCTAAATCGGAGTTGGATAAATACATTAGTGAAGAACAAAAGCCATTTAGTGAAAAATTTGATATCTTAAGTTGGTGGAAAACCCATGCTCCTAGATTTCCTATTCTTTCGGAGTTGGCTCGTGATGTGTTGGCCATTCCAATTTCTAGTGTGGCGTCGGAATGTTCGTTTAGCACCGGTGGCCGTATTCTTGATTTATTTAGGAGTTCATTGATTCCTAAATGTGTGCAAACTCTTATTTGTGTTCAAGATTCGCTTAGAGAAGAGAAGAATCTTATTAGGGTTGAAGAAGACTTGAAGTATCTAGAGGAACTCGAGCTTGGTAAGCTTTAATATTTTGTGTGTATTTTAGTTCAAATTAATATATCATAGTTGTTTGTCATTGTCATTGACATATATGGTCGAATTTTCTTTAGATATGTGAAATAATGGAAGCACTACTAGCATTGCTTGATGTATAGTTGCAACTTGCAACTTGAGTGGTAAGTTTTAATACATTATTTGTTTGGTGATATTCTTTTGTAGTTTTGTTTTATAATCATCAAAAAATAAAATTCTAACTTATGATTTATATATTTTTTAGGTTCAAGTGCAATCATGCCCCGTGCTCAGTTGGCCATTTTTCAGAGAAGATTTGCAGCCTGTTAATGCTGCTACAGTGTTGTCCCGACAGTGAAAATTTTCTATTCTGCTCCATTTTACTGCTCCAAATAAGCATATTGTTAAATGTTAAGTGTTGACATTGTCCCGTGTGAGGATCTTGTTCTGTAACTATTCTGTAACAATTGGACTGTTAATTTGTTCTGTAACTGAGCTGCATTTTAGCTGTATTTTGGATGTTAAGTTTTGGACTGCTAATTTGTTCTGTAAATTAACAAACTGTTAACTGCAGAATGTTAAGTCTGTTTGCATTTGGGATTTTGTTGATTTGTTCTGGTTGCCTTTTCTGTTTTTGACACAAATGGAGATCAGCCTTTGTTCTAGTAGGAGCTTATTTTGTTTATAAAATTGCAGTATTTGTAAATAACAACATGCAAAATCAGAAGCGGCCAGTGCATAACATAACATAAAAACATAGCAAAATCAGAAGCGACCCGTGCAAAATCTGCAGAAAATGACCATAGGTAGAGCATAACATAACACTATTCATGTCTAATTATTAGCGTTTTGACTTTTGAGGACATGAGCTTTGAAATTCAGTGTCAAATAGCATTGCCAAATGTTCACCATGTCATGCATCTTGAATGTGAAATAAGATTGAATTAAATCGAAATTGTATCGAACCAAAATAATAAATATCGAACCGTACCGAAATATTTTGATACAGTATTTGATATGCATAGTTGATAAATCAAATACCAGAATACCGTATCGAAATTATTAAATAATGCACTGCAATACCGAATGCTCACCCCTATTTGCAGCAGAGTGAAACAGAAAGACACAATCACCAAAAGCGCCAGTAGAAGTCAAACGTGGCAGGCGGTGTCCTTTTAGGAAATGACAAGACACATGTGCGTATGAAATGACCATACTGACCCTCAATGGAAGTGCCTTTTAGAGATTGAAGTGACTTGGTTTTGATGTCAATTCACATTGACCAAAAGCTCCTCTCATTCCCTCTTACTTGGTTTTGACATTGATCAGAAGCTCCTCACATTCCTTCTTATTAATAGTAGTAAAATGTTAGTTTGCATAAAATTTTATAAGGCTGAACACATGCGAGCATATTTAGGCCTCATTTGTTTTTTTTAAGATTTAGACGTCTGAATCTGAATACACATCTGAATATTAAGATGTGTATTAAGATTAAGACACCTGAATCTGAATACACATCTGGATATATTAAGATGTGTATCAAGATCTGAATAGAAATAATTAAGACTGTTTGATTTTTAACATCTGAATGTATAAAATTCATCTTTATTTGAAAATTAATAAACATAAAATTCAAATAAAATACTAACTTATCTAATATTCTATCAATAAAATATATAATTTTTTTAAAAATATGATAGTTGTTGGTGGTGATGGCTAACGGATGAATGCCGACTAGAGGCGGTGGTTGGTGGTAGTTTTGGTTGATGATGGTGGTTCATACTAGTAGCTAGTAGTGATTAGTAATGATGTCGATTATGATTGTGGTGGTGGGTGATGATAGTTAATAATGGCGGCTAGTGGTAGTAGTTGTGACTGAGAAAGGTGGTGGGTGGGTAGTGGTAGGCTATAATAATGGGCAGCATCGACTGTGGTTGTTGATGGTGATGGGGTGGTCAGTTGAGGTGGGTGAGAATGATATATGGTGGTCGGAAAGGTGGAAACAATGGGTGGTGATGGTCGATAATGGTGGCGTCTATGATTGAGGATGATGGCTGCGTGGTGGTAGTGGAGGTGGTGGTGGTAGTTGATAATGGTAGGTGGTGACGACAGTTAATAATGAATATGTGATAGGATCTTAATGAAATTAAGTCTCTGTTATAGATCTTAATCATACAGACCTATTCAGACCCATTAAGTGGCTGTGAAGTAAAAAAAACAAACACACTTAATGATTAAGATCTGAATAATTAAGATTCTGACTTTAAAAACAAATGCACTTAATGTCTGAGATCTGAATGATTAAGATTCAGGCCTCCATTAAGTGCAAACAAATGAGGCCTTAGTGGGCGTTTGGACATGAATTGTAAAATTAAAAAAAAAAAGTGAAAAAAAAATTTAAAGTGAAAATTGAATATGAAAATTAAAGTTGTGTTTGGATATATTTTTAATTTTGCGAGTGATCTGAAATGAAAATTCTGAAAAATAATTTTTTGGAGTTTTTAAATTTTTTTTAAAATTTCAAAATTCATTTTCAAGTGAAAATTAAAAATATGATGACCAAACACTGATTTAAAAAAAAAAAGTAAAAAAAAAATCGGAAAAAGGTGAAAAAGATCTTACGCCCAAACAAGCTCTTACAGTTGACACAATTTTTCATTTAGACACGCGGTTCCTGTTAAGTATTTACACTACTCAAAACTTGTTCCAGTAAGGCACTTTTTGCTGATTTGAAACATAGAGTGAGTTTCGCACAATATAGATGCGTGAAGAGCCCAAAATATAGTTTTTTTTTCCTATTTATTTCCTCCTCCTTTTTTCTCTCCATCACCGTTTCTACCATTGCCTCCTCCACTTTCACCATTGTTATGCCTCCACCATTGATTTAGCTCGAAAGTTTGAACCAACAATTGTCCCTGTTGATTGAAACTAAAATGAGGCCGTGTTCTTCAATTGAAAACGAGACACCATTTATGTGGTCTTTAGAAAGCGTGAAGGTTTAAAATGAAATACCTGATTTGATTAAAATTTGAGAAATTAATGCTTGTCCTCGGGTCGTCGTAGGGAATATGAAGTTATAACCAATTTAGAGAAGTTTTCTTAAAATTTTGGATTAAAATCATAGTTAGAACAGGAACACACATAAAGACAGCAAAAAATCCCAAAACACTTATTTTCCAGAACACCAATATGTCCTTTTAAAAAAATAATAACAATGTTGTCCTTTTCTGATTGGGTGTAAAATAAGTTTTTCTTTCTTTTTTCGAGAATATTATATTTATTTATTAAATAGATTTAATATAATTTTTTTTAAACTCAAAATGATATATGTCCTCATTTTATTTATCATTTGTTGCTGACAGCAGCAAATGTATTGCACACATTTTGTAAGTTTCGCCAATTGTCAAAAAGTGTCTAACTGGAACAAAGTTGGGGTAGTACGTGTTCAATAGCACCCCTAAGTTTAGGTGTTTAAATAAAAAATTGTGCCAACTAAAAGTATCTCCATATATACTCAACCATTTTAAAAAGATAAATTTTTACACATAAAAAATATTCTTAAATCACATATAGCTTTTAAGATTATATATATATATATATATATCAATGATAAAATAAAAAAACTATAAGTAAAATTTGTCTAAATTTGAAAATGTTTTTTAACAACTAAAAATAAATTAGTGCTATATAAAATTGGTTTCCAGTATCTACCAGATTACTAGCTAGTAATATTTTCATTTGTTTAATGCTTTCTTTGTTTCCAAATATGAACGTGTTAAGTTAATCAACAACTTCGGATATTATTCCTTCTTTGCATTTTTATCAAAAATGGCGAAGCAAAGTAAATAGAGGCGGAGCCAGAATTTGAAATTTGTGGGTTCAGTATTCTAATTCTTTTAAATTACTGAGTTGTTAATCAATAATTCGTATATAATTCAATAATTTTTTAAGACAAATACAAAATTTGAACAAAAAGTTACTGCGTTCAATCGAACCCGCATACGAAGGACTAGATCCGTCCCTGAAAGTAGAGTAGAGCAGCAAAACGACCGATTCCTTTCAAGGTAATAGCAGAATAATCGAAGTTATTTAGAAAGAGAGAACTAAAAGCAAGAAAGAGTAGACTAGCAAAATGGGCCGATGGTACTGCAAATGGAGAAATTTCAAAGTAATTGTCAAGTGCATTGTCGGAACAAATAGAACAACAAGATGTAGGGTGATATTTCACGAAGGAATGCCGAGTCAAGTTCAAATTTGACATCAATGTCAGGCTTGATACCTGTTTGATCCATGTTTATTTTATAACAATTGTGAATATTACCATAACAAACAAAATCAATACACCTAAAGAGCGCTTTATTTCACAACCATCTTATAGAAAGAGTATTGCAAATCACTTGGCCTTCAACTGCATCTAATTACAAATAAGTTTCTGAACAATACTCTGCCGTCTACGTGCTTTCTGTCACGACCCAATTTCATATCAGGTCGTAATGGCGTCCAAAACTGTTGCTAGATAAGCCGACACGGATAACTTAATAACATTTCATTCTTAATTAATATCATTTTTACTCAACTTAATAGGTTTAACAAAAACCCGATTCATATTAATATGAGAAACCAACAGAAATGATTACAATCATAAGGACAGAACCCAAAAGCCATAAGTCTACTAATATATTCCAAGATCTAGTGTCACAAGTATATGGGCAACTTAATAGATTATACGAAAGAATGTCTATCATACATTCCGAAAAGAAATAGACAGAAACCAAAATAAAAGGGAGACTCAGGCATGCTGCTGAACGGCTCAGAAGGGCAGCTCACCGTGGAATCTCGAACCAAATCAAGGATGCGCGCCAGATGCGTATCCAGATGCACCTGCCTCAGATCTAGCACAGTTAAGTGCAGAAATGTAGAGTGAGTACATAAAACAATATGTATCCAGTCTAACCTCGAAGAAGTAGTAACGAGAGATCGACTTAACACTTACTATGGCTAATGATAATAAATCAAATCATAATTAAACATGGATTACAATAAGTGTACTAAACTCAACAACAAGAGATGATTCTTTTTTCAACATAGCTATTTTGCTGATTCCATACTTGGCCCATAGCTTCTAAATATACTCATTGATCACAGCAAATGGAGGGTGCATACCCTATACATAACAAACCACAGAGTTCTTCCAAAATTTAATATGTGATGAAATGTGGTCTAATTCAATGTCAATTATCGGGATTCACCATGCATTTCAGGTGCAACATATTCTAATTTAAACCCAGCATTCCTAATTTTTGTAATATCGAAATTATCCCAAACAGAATTCCTTTTTACGGGCGTACCTTCTTCCTCCTTTTCTAGGTCTGCCCAGGATTTCTGAATTGATTTGGACTCCTTCTTGACTTCCTCGTTGATTACTTCTAATTGCATCCACCATCGTCATTTGTGTCCTTTGAGATGGAACTCGTGCTCTTCTACCCATGGTTGGCGTATGTTAGTTATCGTGCGCCGCGAGAGACAGCCATAAGCAGAAAATTTCTTTAATATGAAAAAAATCTAGTTATGGTTGAAAACTCAACGATGAGGAAGCAAGAATTTTCCAGCCTCTTTTCTTGTGCTCTTTTGCAACCCCATATATCTTCACAACTAATTATTATCATGCATGTTTTCCTTTATGCTACTTTTGGCAATTATTGTCATACTACCGGCCGGGACATAATTTCATTGTCAATCCATTTTCATAAACAAAAAATAAATCATTGCCAGTTCTCTTACTATAATAAAAAAATTAAAAATGAATGTTATTTATACTTTAGTTTAACAGCTGGTATAGTTGATATGGAGTAAATATTTCCACCACCTACTACTCATACTCATCTTCTCCAATCTCCACATGGCGTTCATTTACTTTAATTTAACAGCTGTGTTTATTTATTTGCTGTGGTTATTTATATGTAATAATCAATAATGTTATCAAGTATCAACTACTCTTCCATGAAGACACGTTCCGAAACTCAGTTCATATTTTGTATATTTACTAAAAAATGCATTAAGCATCTATAAATATTATATTGTGAACCTTTTACTATTGTATATTAACTTAAGATTATTGTAGAAATCCATTAACTTTAAATCTTGAATCCGCCTGAGCATAGCACTACTATTAATCTATATTGATCGTGTTCAATAGCTTTCGGGCTATCTTCTTACACTCCTTACTTTTCAAGTGTATTCACTTGACCTTAGGGGCAATTATTTTTGATACCACGTCATAATAACTAGAAAAAAATTGTAAACTCTAATTACTCAAAATTAACCAACACATACCAGTATACATACAGCTTTAATTTCAACTTGATTTTATCATGATACACATTTAAACGAATCTACTGCTTTAATTTCAACTTGATTTATATATACATATGCAAAAAAGATTAAATGCAAATATGATAAAACTCCTGCTGAATTCACTAACTTTAGATCCCAAATTCACTTGTTGCGAAGAATCATCATAATCCAAGAAGTCGACCATCGATTTCATCAAGTCCTTGGCTTTCTCGGAGGTTTGGTTGTATAAATGGAAGACATGATCCTCCCCTTCTATCTCCTTTATCCCAACTTCACCTTTCCACCCACTTTTCTTCAGCGTTTCGTAATAAGTCCAAGCCCTGTCTCTCAAAAAATCTTTGCCTGCAGTACAAACTAAAATCTTGGAGCAATTCAAATTCGACAGCAACCTAGGATGAGCTGCTGGATTGAATCTTGGATCATAAATCCCAGTGGTTTTTGGGCATAAATAATTCCAAAGTGTATCGGGCTTGTCGTTGCCGAAATAGGGATCAATAAGTGCCATTCCAACTAGGGAAGGGGAAAAATGGCTTTCTTCAGTAGCACGAACCATCATGTTATGAGCAATATTAGCTCCGGCGCTATCACCAGCAAAGAAAATTCTCGAAAAATCGGCATGTTCCTTGAGCCAGGGCTCTGTCCTTTGCTCAACCCATTTCATTACAGCCCAAGAATCATCATAACATGCTGGAATTGGGTACTCTGGTGATAATCTGTAATCAATGGATACAGCAACTGCATTACTCTCAGCTGTTAATTTGTGAAGGTAACTATCATACATGGGAGAAGAAGCTGACCCAGTGCAAAATCCGCCCCCGTGAATGTAAATAAGCAGAGGAAATTTCTGGTTTTTTTCACTGGTTTTGGGAAGGTAAAGACGCGCTGATACGTTTTGTTCAGGCAAAATGGTTACATCTTTTGATTGGACTCCTGTTTCAGGATTGTACGATGGAGGCACAAACTTGGCCTCTTGATACCTGTGAATAGTTCCATCAGTGTCAACATTAAAAAAGGGATAGAAGTTCTGAGCTTTCCCCGCACGGGTCGAACTAATATATAGGCAAATTATCAGAAATGGTAAAGGAAAACGAAGATGAGTGAAATTTTGTGACATTGTGTTATTAAAGGAGACGAGTGAACGGGGCCATCCAATTGCAGATGATTTTATTGAACGAATGAGGACCAATATTAAATGTGTGTGTGTGATGGAATAATGGCGTGGCAGATTTGGTACCACATATCGTTAAAGAAAAAAAATGAAATATCTAAATTAATAACTAATTCTTTTTAAAAACATGTCATATAAAATGGAATGGCTGTTGATAAAGGTTCCCAGTTGTTGTGTGTAGTGCTGTTCATTCGGATCCGAAATTAAAATCCGAACTGATTCATTCAATTTCGGCTTTTGGATTGTATTTATTAAAATTTTAAATTTCGGATCGGATTCGGATTGGTATATTTTAATCCGATCCGATCTGAAATTATTAGACAATGTATAAATACTACATTTTAATTTCGGATAGTCCGTACTTCTTTACATCTTCCTCCAAGTTACTACCTTTACAATTGCTAGATTTAGCTATATTTGTACCATAGTACTCTCATAATTGCATAAACAAAACTTTTCTTAATGCATTGCCTCTTTACAAAGAAAATATACATATTAATTTATAACTTTGAGGCATAATAATACAATCCGAAATCCGATATAATTCGGATTCGAATTCGGATGGTATTTTCTAGAATCCGAAATCCGATCCGTGCACAACCCTAGTTGTGTGAGGTAAGGAAGGTGCAGGTTGTCACTAGCCTACCTTCTGCTTTAATTTCCTCTTTTCTACTTTAGGCACATGCTCTTCACTACATCTGAGACCTTTCTTATTAAAAAATTGGATTAAATTGCGCCTTTATCGCAGAAGATTTGTTTAAGATATCAAGCATTAATCCTTTTAATAGTAACTCTTACACATTGTAGTTTGTATTGTATTGTTAATGCTGTTGAATTGAAAAAGACAATAAGAATTCAAGGATAATCTCTATCACCATTACGTTACTTCATATAGAAAATTAACGATCTATAATGTCAGTGTACCTTTTTTCTCTTCTATCAGTAGCGAAGCTAAGATTTTCGGTAAGAATAATTTCACCATTATGTTACTCCATATGACATCCTACATTTTTTTTTGAATTCCTTCGTATAATTAAATATTTGGTTCCACCACCGGACATAATTCCGTTAATCAGCATCAGTCCATATCTTGTCTTACCATACAATAAATATGAAAGCCAATTTAAGAGGGAGTAAATATTTCACCACCTACTACTCGTACTCATATCTTCACCGCTCATGAAAGGTGTTTATTTATTCAATGTGGTTGTTGATATGTTGAATACTGTTGGTATCATCTACTGCCACAGACGTCAATGTTGTCATATATTACTATCCAAGCTAAGACGTAGCACCACAATTTATCTTTGTTCCCATTTTCTACAGTTCTCCCGGTTCTATTTTTTCAAGTGATATCACTTCTCATTAGGACAAAATCATAATACCATAAAATGAATAGCTCGCAACAGCTGGGCTCTCTAATTTTTGATAATTAGGCCACACATAACAGTATATTTCATGATGCTCATGTAGAGGTTCAGCAAGAATTATGTATGCATGCCCAAAAAGGAAAAAATTATAATGTATACAAATATGATTTAACTCGTTCTGAACTCAATCTAAATTCTAAAATTACTAGTGTATCCAAGAAATAAGAATCATCATAGCACTAAACCAAGAAGTCGACCAACGATTTCATCAAGACGTTGGCTTTCTCGGAGGTTTGGTTAAATAAATGGAAGACATGCCCCTCCCCTTCTATCTCCTTTATCCCCACTTTACCTTTCCACCCACTTTTTCTCATTGTCTGGTAATAAGTCCAAGCCCTGTCTCTCAAAAAATCTTTGCCTGCAGTACAAACTAAAATCTTGGAGCAATTCAAATTCGACAGCAACCTAGGATGAGCTGCTGGATTGAATCTTGGATCATAAATCCCAGTGGTTTTTGGGCATAAATAAGTCCAAAGTGTATCGGGCTTATCGTTGCCGAAATAGGGATCAACAAGTACCATTCCAACTAGCGAGGGTAGAAAATGACTTTCCTCACTTGCTCGAACCATCATGTTATGAGCAATATTAGCCCCAGCGCTATCACCAGCCAAATAAACTCGTGAAAAATCAGCATGTTCTTTGAGCCAGGGATCTGTTCCCTGCGCAACCCATTTCATAACAGCCCATGAATCATCATAACATGAAGGAATTGGGTGTTCTGGCGCTAGTCTGTAATCAATCGATACGGAAACTACATTGGCCTCAGCGGTTAGCTTGTGAAGGTAACTATCATACATGGGAGAAAATGCTGATTGAACGCAGAAGCCACCGCCGTGGATGTATAAAAGGAGAGGAATTTTTTGGTTTTTTCCACTGTTTTTGGGAAGGTAAAGACGTGCTGATACGTTTTGTTCAGGCAAAATGGTTACATCTTTTGATTGGACTCCTGTCTTGGGATTGTACGATGGAGGGACAAACTTGGTCTCTTCAAACCTGTGAACACTGCCATCACCATCAACCTTAAAAAGGGGATAAAAGTTGTGAGCTTTTCCAGCAAGGGTCGAATTTACATATATGCAGATGATTAGAAATGATAAAGGAAAATGAAGATGAGTAAAATGTAGTGCCATAACTATTGAGTTATGGAGGAGACGAATGAATGGGCCTTCCAATTGCAGTAGATATTTATAGAACTTAGTGTGTGTGTGTGTGAATGCATGATAGTGTGCCAAATTGGGTGCCGTGATAGACTCAAGAGGTGTTTTCACTGACCTACGCAATTTGTAAATTTAATTTGCTGCTGCGACATGCCATACATAATTGGAGTAGTAAGTAATTTACTTTATATGGCAGTGTTTGATAAGGTATAAAATTTAAAATAAAAAAATAAATTATTATAACATATTAAGAATATTCTTAAAATATATAATACTAAACATGCCATGATATTTTTTCTATTACAATAATATATCTCAAGGATAAAACAAAATGTCTAGATTAAAGATTTTTTACATAGTATAAAAGAGCTCTTTAAAGATGTGCCATATGAAATTGAATGGCTACTCCTTACAGGTTCTTACTCTATACAAAACGAATCGTAAAGTCGCATCAAATCGAAAAGTCAAATTAAATTGATTAAAAAATTCAATTAGATTTTGTTTGATTTGATTTGATATTGAGTAAAAGAATCTGAACCCAACCGACATATAAATATATAATTTTTATATATACTTTTAAGATTTTATATAGAATTTTCTTTAAAAAATATCTAGAAATATTTGAGATTCTCTTACGGGATATAATATTTAATAAAATATAAAGTGTTCCATATTTATTAACCTGAAATAATGGATTGTATGATTACTTTCTTATCAAGTGACTGAAATGCGTCAATCTTTTTTCTTCCATATTCATATGTCAAGATCTATTAAATTCTTATATCTTTTTCAAATCTGAAGTGGTTATTATTATTTATCATATTGGTTTTTATGTTCAATTACTAAATTCGGTTAATCTGATAGTGTACATCAACGAAAAATAATTGTTAGACGACTAAAAAAATAACTCTCATGGGTTACTAAGTAGATTCTCCAATAAAAATATTTAATAGATACTATGTTTGTCAATTTTTTTAATTTTTATTAAATATATATTTAATTTTTATTAAATATATATTTACTTATCAAAAATTTAACAAAGTAAGATTGAAACGATATTTAAGCAAAAAAAATCTTAAAAAATCCGTTAAAATCGAATTAATCCAAACCGATATAATTAATTTGGTTTAATTTTGATAAAAATCGAACCGATCTGATCCATGTACCCGTGGTGGTTGTGTGAGGCAAGGAAGTTGCAGGTTGCCACTTGCCAACCTTGTGCGCTACTTTCCTCTATTCTACTTTAGGCGCATGCTCTTCACTAGATTTGAGACATTTCTTATTAAAAATTGGAGTTAGAAGATTTTTTGAAGATATTAATGATTCCTTTTAATAGTGATAATATTTACAAATTGTAGTTGGCTGTTCAACTGAAAAGGACAATAAGATGTTACAAGGATATTATCGATCACCATAATTTTCTCGAACTACTTACTGTATTTCTCACAGCAAGAAAGTCATGATGCCTGGACGACATGTCTGGTTTGGGTTTCAATGGTAATTTGGTCATTTCAAATAAAATGGAATATTATGATAGGCTAAAAAGGAATATTACTGTAGCTGCTGTACAAATATTTGGGTATCTTGACTAATTTGCCCTTTGCTTATGTCACTACACAGTACACTCTTCTTCGGTTACCTTACTTTGTACCTCCCCATGAGGGCCCCACGTCCATCCCCACTGCATTTTCCAACAATTCATTTCATTGCAACTGTCATTATTTACTAATTGCATAAACTCATGCTAATCTTTTAGCTCCTAATTCGATGATTAGTATAAAGTGAATTACCACTATATGTAAATTATATGACTAACTTTTTGGAAAACCTTGTAATTTCTTTTTTTTTAAATTTCCATCAAGTCTTTTGTTTAATAACCACAAGTGGCGTAAATATTTTTCAAGTAGAAAAAAGGAATTTTATTCTACTTAATAATATTAAATTTATAATTAATCTATGCTAAATATAATAAAAGAACACTACAATTTTGTTACGTCTAATATTATCATATCATTATGCAATATTAAACTATCTCTTTTTGATTAAATATACTGTTGTACAATTGCTTAGATTCAATATAGACATAATAAAATTTATTAACTTAATAATACTTGGAAACATAATCAATTACTAATTATTTTTTCAGATAAGTTCAACACTGAACTATAATGTAGAAAAGTGTATTACACCCTCCCCAACACATGTAAAATGAGTCTAAGAAATTGATATAGATCAACTTATTAATTTATTAATTTCAAATATTTGATTATCTTTTATTTTTAGATCGTTTTTAACTAATTTCTAAAGTAAACAAAAATATATTATTATTCGAAAGCCAGATTTTATTTACTTAACAAGTGGTTAATAAAAATAAAATAAATTAGGCATACGATTGTAATATGAAAGACTGGAATGATATGTAGTGTTTTAATATTTAAAGATAAAGTATTAGGAAGCTATTTGATTAGTTGAGCAGATTAATGTAATATTATTACCGATTTAACTTTTCTAATAATATAGAAGATGAGAAGCAAGTACAAAAAAAAAAAACATTTAAATTATGACATACGGTGAAAAAGAAAAACTCAGGGAAATGTACGAAGAAATTAAGAGAAAAAGGAGAATTAAGATTGGACACAAAAATTTCGAATGCATCAAAGGAAGTAAAACCTCTAACTTTGACTAAGGATAAATATAAATTAATTTTAGAAACAAAGACTATACACAAATATGGAGGACCAATATTAAGAAGACAAATGTATAGAGACCAATAGCAAGAAGACCATTGTGTACCTGGAATGGAATTGAGAATTTAGGAGTAAGAAAGAACGTTTTCAAAGTCAAATGTGAGGAGAAAAAGAATTTTTATTATTTATTACTATACTTTAAGAAAAATAAGAATTCAAAATGTCTATCATATAATTGCCATCAATTTTTTGTCCCTTTGAAAATTGAGGCATGCAATTACCTCATTTTAATTACGCTTAATTTCATATTGAAAATTGAGGCTTGTAATTACCTCATTTTAATTGCACTTACTTTCATATTGACTAAGTAATTATATATGAAGATAAATATTTCAAAATGTATAATTTATTCTAACTTAATTGCAATAAAATTTTCAACACACACACTAAAGTACGTATCTGAGTTCAATTTGTTGGGCCGTGCTAAATAGAGGATGGTGGGCTCACTAGGGTTTTTCTTGGGAAAGTGAGAATAGGATAAAAAAAATACTAGTTGTTTAATTAGATTAATAAACGTAAAATAAGACTATTTAAAGTTTATATCCTAAATGGACTGCTAGTTCATTTAATTGTTCTTTATATATATGTAGTAGTGGTCTTTCAAAGTCGCTTTGGGAAATATGGATGAGTTGGGAAGCCAAAAATAGGGCAAATGTATTGACTGCATAAATGAAGACCCTTTTATAATTGTTTCAATTTAACGCCAATTTAAAACGTTAGCTCTATTTAAATGAGTAAATTAAAACCAGTCTCAAATGACAAATTATTCACTAATAATCCTCCTTTAATCACTTTTACTTTCAATTATAAATTCCGGCAGAATTACAATACAATAGCATAATCCAAAAGTAGTACATTTTCCAGTTGTGTCTAATAAAGATATCTGATCAAGTAGATAGGACAAAGGTGGGTAAAGATATCACCAACTTGCTGGGTCCGAATTGTAGATTTGGAACAACAATACGACCAATGTGCCTTTGTTCGTCATTGACCGCTCATTTTCTAAATTAAAATAAATGCCACAAATTTTTCCCATTGGAAAAAATCAAACAAAAAACGGGCAGGACAGTTTGAAAAGCTAGAGGAACTCTAGGTAAAGATACAACTACTAGTATGTCGTTCAAGCAACTTGCATTCTCATTTCACATATATCCCGTATAAAATATTACGTATATTCCTACATAACTTATACATGTATTCTTTTCTCATAAAAATTGGTACGAAGAAAACGGGTTTTGGCCGGAACACATTTTCTCATTTTATTTCTCCTCGGAATCTTCAGGGATATGAAGGTAACGCAACTTTAAATGAATTGGACGAAGATGGGCTGAGTTCTAAGTAAAACAAAGTTAGGTAACGGAAGTATTGAACAATTTATATGGAGGAAGGAAACAGGAGTGGGTAATTATAATTATTTTTGGGATTTTTGGTTTAATCTATTTGTTAGAGCTCAAAATTCAAAAACAAGAACCACAAAACCAAGTTCAATGCTCATACAAATATTTTATGATGTCTTCAAATATATATAGGTAGCTGGTGGGAATAGAATGAAGGCAAAATAATCTTTAAAACAAACCTAGTCTTGCTTAAAGAAATCGACCAGTTTATCCATAAGAGCAACAGCTTTCTCAGACATAGGATTTAAGAAATGAAAACAATGGCCTTCCCCTTTCGTCTCCATCATCTCCACTTCTCCATTCCACTCACTCTTCTTCAACCCTTCATAATAGTTCACTGTCCCTTCTTTCAGAAAATCTTTCTCCGCCACCAAAAACAGCACTTTCTTACACGCCATGGATTTTAACCTCGGATCTAACAACGGATTTACCCTCGGATCTTGGAAACATCCACCAGCACTTGTCGGACACAAAACCTTGTACAGCCTATCATTTTCAACCCCAAAATACGGATGAACCAAATATAGCCCGGAAATGTTAACTTTCAAATCAGCATCACTAACCCCTGCTCTAACAGCAACGTCATTAGCAATATTTGCTCCAGCACTTTCACCACCAATAAAAACTTTACCAAAATCAGCGTACTCGTTTAACCATGACTCTGGGCCTTTACCATTAGCATGTGAAAGCACCCATTGAAATGCTGCCCAAGAATCATCGTACGTAGTGGAAAGAGGGTTTTCAGGGGCAAGCCTGTAATCAACTGAAACAGCAATAAAATTAGCCTTTTCCACTAATGAGCTAATGAAATTATGGAACGTGGGGGCACGAGCTGATCCAATACAGAAAGCGCCGCCGTGAATGTAAATTGCGAGGGGGATTTTCTGTTGTGGGTTTGTGAGTTTGGGGAGATATAAGCGTACGGAAACCCCTGTTTCTGGCTGAATTACAACATCTTTAGATCGAACAGGAGCTTGTGGATCGTCACAGAGTGGAGCATTTTCTGATGGCCTGAATCTATTGATGCTATTATCTTTGTAGATAACGAAGAAGGGGGTCATATCAACTGCTATTTCTTTAGTGTTGGAAGCCATGGGAGTGACAACTGCGCAACAGAGATGTGACTTTGAAGTGAGAAAAAAGTAATAAGTTCAATGCTTCAGAGGGTGTCGATAGAAAACCATTAATGGTGGGAAGCAGCTATAAATAGCTTGAATTGACCCGCCTTCAATATCTACGGTGGGTGAACTGTCAACCGTTTCATCCCACGTAAGAATGCCGCCTCAGCTGATTAACTAAGAAAAGGTTTAATCAAGTCATGGAGATATTGGTAATATATTAATTGCAATGGGTGGATTAATAATCACCTCATTATTTAGTGCATATGATTTTTGAATCGGATATTTGGTTCCAACAAAATTCACTATGTCAAGTTTCTTTGGAACAAATTTCCATATTATTTTATAATATATATTTTATATAATAATACTTAGTTATAATAAACAAAAAAATATAAAGCAAATAATGTTGTTATAAAGAAGTTTGACTGTAATATAAAAATTATCATTATTTTAAGAGTAAATAAAAATTAAAAAAATAAAATCAAAGTTATTTTAGATTTTTTTCCTGTAAACTAATTCCGACATAAATTATCTCGTGTTTGAGCCGATATAAAATAGTATCAAAATCGTGATATAAGATTATACTTGTATTGCTTAACCAAGATCCTTGATAGATCAAAACAAGTATTTCATGTTGTTTTCAAGTCATCAAATTGTGATTTCTATGAATAATAGGATATATTGTCGTAATCTTATCATACGAATAAAATATACACTAATACTTTACTATCCGCAAGTCTTAATGCAACCAAACATCATTTTGTTTTCATTCCTCAACATTACGGGACTCACTCGGAAAAAAATTAAAATAATTTTAAAAGGAGAGAAAGAAACTATATTTGACTCACCTAATTTCCTGACTATAATAATGAAAATAATCTTTGGGTGTTTTGGTTTAAAATTTCCGATTTTTTCTTTGCGATAAAATGGGGATTTGATTAAATCTTTAAGAAATTCTAAAGGCAAAAAGCAAACGAAACTGTTTCTGCTAAAAATGAATATGTTGGATGGTTTTGATAATTAGTTGTTTTGTTTTTTGAAAAACATTTATTCTAATCCAAGCTAACCACACTTTGCTCCCCTCATATCAAAGTCCCATCACGAGAAAGCTCGAGTTTGGGGCAAACAAGTATTTTTGGGGCAGCTGCATCTAAATCATAAGATAGAATTGTTAAATGAATGTAGAGTTGATTTTGTTAAGAATAAGAGAGATAGAAGGATAAAAGTAGACTTCTTATTTCATTATCCTTCTACGAAATGGCCTAAAGTAACTATATCTCTTCTGAAGTGAAGGAAGAGGACCAAATAGTGAGTCATCGACTCATATTTTGTAGTAATTGCAATTCACGTGCCGCCGGCAATTAAGACCAAATTTTAGGATTAAATTAACAGTGAAGGCCTAAACTTTGAAGTCCTAAACTTCGAGAAGCAAATTGAAGGAGCTCTTTGTTGCCTTCAAATTAGGTGGTCGTTCTCATATTAGATATAAAAATTTTGGTTTGGATTTTTGATTTTCGGATCGAAGAAATGACAATCCAAATCCAATTCAAATAAGTTCGGATAGGATTGAATTTTTTAAATCGATTTCAGATTAATCAGTTTGGATATTTTAGATTTTCGGTTTTGAGTTTACGCTACTAGAAAACACTCAAAAATCATCCACAACATACCGAATGAAATCGGTCGTAAGAAAAAACGACCGAAATCGGTCGGAAAGCAGGTAAATTGATCGCAAAAGTCAAAGAAAAAATTTCACACAAATATACCGACCACCATCAGTCGAATATAGTGCTCCGACAACAAAGAAACAGTGCTACGTCTCACACATACAAAAATTTCGGCAATATTGGTCGGAAATTGGTCAATCTTTGACCAAGACCTAGTCATACTTGCATATTTTCTACCAAAATAAGTTTAAACTAAAAAATTCCAAGTATACCGATCGAAGTCGAGCGAAGATGTAAATTTATATTTTCCCTCCCAGGGTCAATTGATTTTTTTCCTTAACATATATATATACACACACACACATAGTCTTTAATGTTTTATTCTCGATCACCTTATTACTACTTTGCTCGGATATTTCATCAGTGGATCAATTGAAAATTCAATTATATTCGATTAAAACTTACTATAACACATTTAGAAACAAAGTGTATAGTTCTATAAGATATAGTGCTATATTAATAGTTAGGTTGTAGCAACAACAACAACATATGTATACTTATGTCTTTGTCATGAGGTAGAGATATGCTTAATATTGATACTCGGTCTGAATTTTTTATTTTAAATTTTAAATATTTTAATAATACTGACCAACTTCGGTCGGAATTTTGATTTTAAATTATAAATATATTACTATTACCGATACATTTCGGCCGAAAATGAACAACTTTAGAAAAAAGGAGTAATTAAGATTCCGACCGATGTCGGTCGTTAATTTATAAATAATTAAAAAATATTTTTAAGAATACCGACCGAATTCGCTTGGTAAATTTATCTTATCAGATTATTTGGTCAAAGTGCGTTGAAAATTACCGACTGATTTTGGTCGGAAATATTAACAGTATGCGGTCGCCTCGCATTAGCGCTCATTATTTTTTTGACGAATTGAAAACGGTCGAAAATCGTTCGGTTTTTGTTTGATTCACACTGATTTTGGTTAGTTTTTCTGGACGCTTTTTGACAGTTTTCTAGTTGTGGTATAAGTAGAGATGTTTCTTCTTTTTACAAAAATGAATATTCAAATGAAGTAAGTACTCATGTTAAACTGCGTGAACAATTTCTCATTCTCATTGCAATCATTCAAATATATATTCAAGTAACTTAGTAATTAATATTGAATACAATAATATCTTGGGTATGTTATTTGAACATTTTACTATCAGCATATGGATAATGGATTAAATATAAAGTATAAAAATTTTGAATTTTCGGATATCCAAAAATATGAAATATCAAATCTAATATCCAATCCGAAATCCAAAAAAATAAAATAAATTAAAAATAAAATTTTATTATTTTGTGGCTTGAATTATTTTCTTGTATTTTTAGGGAACCCGTAATCCCCATAGGTTTAGGAAAACTCATTGTTCTAATAGATTTGGGAAAGAAAAATCTATAGTCCTTCTCAAATTGGGAAACCTTTCTCTTATAGGTTTGAGACCTTTTGGGATCTATATATAGGGGTTGTAGTTGGGGATTCTAGAGATTATACTGTGATTTTTTTCTCATTCATAGTGAAAAACTCTCTGCTTTTGTCCCGAGGAATAGGCTTAGCCGAACCTCGTTAAATTCTTGTGTTGATTTTTCTTCTCTATTTGCTTTGTGTGTGATTGTGTGCTAGTTAACCCACGATATTCCGCAACAATTGGTATCAGAGCAAGGTTCGGGTTTCTACATATAATCTAGGGTTAAGATGTCTTATCATCTTCAACAAAGTACGAAGTAGAGAAATTTGACGGGGGTTCTAGTTTCAGTCTATGGAAGATTAGGATAAAATCGTCCCTGGTGTTACAAGGGTTATGGAAGGCAATTGATGAGGATTTTCTTGAAGAGATGAAAGAGACAAAGAAGGCAGGCCTGAAGGAGAGGGGTTTGAGTGCGATCTTCATGAGCGTTACAGATAGCGTTCTTCGGGAAATTGCTGAAGAAACTTCTGCAGCAATGGCATGGAAGAAGATTGAAGATATGTATTCTAAGAAATCGCTAACAAACCGCATTTACCTGAAAAGAGGTTATACAATCTCCGTATGAATGAAGGTACACCTGTTAAAACTCATATTGATGAGTTTAATTCAATTATTATGGACCATATGAATGTGGATATCAAAATTGAGAGTGAGAATCAGGCCTTGATTGTGTTATGTTCTTTACCACCGTCTTATGATACTTTTGCCAATATGTTGCTATATCGAAAAGACAACATTTCACTGAAAGATGTTAGTAATGCACTAAAATCTAAAAAGTTGAAAAAGAGCTTTCCAGACAGCAGAATTGAGGGCGAGGGTCTTGTGATTAGAGGAAGAACACAACAAAATGACTTTAACAGGAAAAAGTCATCCGCCAGATCAAAGTCTAGAGCAAGGAAGCAACATTGTTATGTGTGCGGGAAGCAAGGTCACTACAAGAGAGATTTTCCTAAGCTGAAGGAGAAAAGAGGAAAGCAGAAAATAGATAATTCGGCAAATATTATTGACACTGGCAATAATTCTGATGATAGTGACTATGTAGGGGAAGTTTGTGCTATGAGTTCTAATCATGAGCATAATTCTTGGGTTCTTGATTCTGGTGCTACTTTCCACATGTGTCCATAGAAGAATTGGTTTGCAACTTACAAAAAAATGAGTGGGACTGTCTACATGGGATATGATAATTCATTACCAGCAGAGCGGGTTGGTAACATCAAATTGAGAATGTTCAACGGAATTATCAGAAACATTGAGTGTTGGCATGTTCCTCGGATAAAGAGAAATTTAATTTCACTTTCAACTTTGGATGATCAAGGGTATAAATTTCACTCCGAGAATGGAATACTTAAAGTGTGTAAAGGCTCCATGATACTCATGAAGGGTAAACTGCATTCTAAATTGTATCATCTTCAGGCTAGTGTAGTTGAAGGGGGAGCTTCTGGGAAAAGTGATATGAATCAGTCTCAGTTGTGGCACTTGCGACTTGGCCATATGAGTGATAATGGATTGTCTTTGTTGAATAAGCAGAATTTGCTGAATGGGTACAAAAATCAAGTTTTGAATTTTTGTGAGCATTGTGTGTTTGGTAAACAGACAAGGATAAAGTTCAGCAAGAAGGCCGAGCACAAGATCAGAGACTAGTTAGATTATACACACTCTGACTTGTGGAGTCCAAATAGAGTTCCCTCCAAGAGTGGTGCCAGGTATTTTATGAATTTGATTGATGATTACTCAAGGATGGTGTGGGTGTATTTTTTTAAAAATAAAGATGAGGCATTTCCGACATTTGTTAAATGGAAGACGATGGTTGGGAGATAGACAGAAAGAAAAGTTAAGTGTCTTCGAACTGACAATGGATTGAAATTTTGCAATTCTGAGTTCGATAATTTCTGCAGCAGAGAGGGCATAATGAGACACCGCACTTGTTTCAGAACATCACAACAAAATGGTGTTGCAGAACGTATGAATAAAATGCTTTGTGATAGCGCACAAAGTATGCTTTCACACTCATGTGTTAGCAAAGATTTTTGGGCTGAAGCAATCAATACATCTTGTTATTTGGTCAACAGATCTCCATTCACGGGTATTGAGTTCAAAAGTCCTTTTGAGGTATGGTCCAATTCGCCTGCTGATTATTCAAATTTAAGGATATTTGGTTGTCCTACTTATGCTCATGTGAGGGATGGAAAACTTGAGCCGAGGGCAAAGAAGTGCATATTTCTAGGGTATGCAACTGGAGTGAAAGGTTACAGGTTGTGGTGCACTAGTCAAAAGACTCCAGGGTTAATTATCAGTAGGGATGTAACGTTCAATGAATCTGCCTCACGGGACAGTCAAAGGGAGAAGGCAATAGCAGAAACAGATCGTGGTGTCAGTGATCGCATAGAGCTAGAAATTGAATCTCCACTAGCTCAGCCCAGTAGTTCTAAAGTAGAGGAAGTGGAGGAGGTGTGAAATATTGATCAAGATGATAATGTTGATGCATATGCGCATCAACCCTATAGAATTGCAACAGGAAGAGATAAGAGAGTGATTAATCCACCATAAAGGTTTGCAAACGTAGCTGATGGTAATTTTCTTGAATATGCAAATTTTGTGGAGTTTGCTTTGTCTGTTGCAGAGACCATTGATGTGCTTGATCCTAATAGATATAAAGAAGCTATTTATAGTCCAAAATCAGTTCAGTGGGTTGGTGCTATGAGTGAAGAGATTGAGTCTCTTCATAAGAATCACACATGGAAGCTTGTTCCATTACCAAAGGGACAGAAGGCACTAGGATGCAAATGCATTTTCAAAAGAAAAGAGGCAATCCAGGGGTTGAAGAATCAAGGTACAAGGAAAGATTAGTAGCTAAAAGTTTTACACAAAGGGAGGGGATATATTATGATGAATTGTTCTCTCAGTGGTAAAGCATAGCTCTATCAGGGTCTTACTGGCTTTGGTGGCTCTTCATGACTTAGAACTAGAGCAGTTAGATGTGAAAACTGCATTCTTGCATGGTGAGTTGGATGAGCAGATTTATATAAGTCAACCCGAGGGATTCATTACTCAGGATAAGAAAAATCATGTTTGCTTGCTTAAGAAATCTCTATATGGTTTGAAACAGCCGCTTAGGCAGTGGTATAAAAGATTTGATACATTCATGATTCAAAATGCATTTTCTCCAAGTGCATATGATAGTTGTGTGTATTACAAAAAGCTTGAAGACGGTTCTAGTGTATATTTGTTATTATATGTGGATGACATGCTTATTGCTGCTAAAAGCATGTCACATATTACCCGATTGAAGAAGTAATTAGGTAAGGAGTTTGAGATGAAGGATTTAGGTGCTGCAAAGAAGAAATTGGGGATGGAGATTACTCAAGATAGAAGGGTTGGAAAGTTGATATTGTCCCAACGGTCCTATATTGAGAAGATCCTCAAGAGATTTAATATGACAGGTGCTAAATCTGTGTCTGTTCCTTTTGCTTTCCATTTCAAGTTGTCTGCAGACATGTCACCAAAAACAGACGAGGGGATGGACCAGATGTCTAGTGTTCCATATTCGAGTGTTGTAGGTAGCATTATGTATGCTATGATTTGCACTCGCCCTGATATTTCACATGATGTTAGTGTTGTGAGTAGATACATGACGCGTCCTGGTAAAGAACATTGGCAGGCGGTGAAATGGATCTTGAGATACTTGAAGGGTACTGCAGATGTAGGCTTGACTTTTTACAAAGACAAGTTGAATGAATCTTTAGTTGGATATGTCAATTTATATTATGCAGGGGACTTAGATAAGAGAAGATCTCTGACAGGTTATGTTTTTACTCTTTCTGATAGTGCCATCAGTTGGAAGGCGACTTTGCAGTCCGTCGTTACTTTATCTACCACAGAAGCTGAGTATATGGAAATTCCATAAACAGTTAAAGAGGCTATTTGGCTACAAGGTTTGGTAAGTGATATTGGACTAGATCATAAGAAGACACAAGTTTTTTGTGACAGTCAGAATGCCATTCATCTTACTAAGAATCAAATGTTTCATGAGCGGACGAAGCATATTGAAGTCAGACATCACTTTATTAGAGACATTATATCAAAAGGGGTTGTTAATGTGGAGAACGCGTCTAAGCATGATAATCCAACTGATATAATGACCAAGGCAGTCCCGGCCAACAAGTTTAGGCATCGAGGGCTGAGGCAGTCGCGAGGGCTGAGGGCAACGTAGAGAGATGTTGTTCCTTTCGATGAAGAGAATTCAAGCCAAGAGAAAGATTTGTTATTTTGTGGCTTGAATTATTTCCTTGTATTTTTAGGAAACTCATAATCCCTATAGGTTTAGGAAAACTCATTGTCCTAATAGATTTAGGAAAGGAAAACTTATAATTCTTGTCAAATTGGGAAACCTTTCTCTTATAGGTTTGGGACCTTTTGGCATCTATATATAGGGGTTGTAGTTGAGGATTCTAAAGATTGTATCATGC
Source organism: Nicotiana knightiana (assembly GCA_005239525.1). Taxonomy (NCBI): domain Eukaryota; kingdom Viridiplantae; phylum Streptophyta; class Magnoliopsida; order Solanales; family Solanaceae; genus Nicotiana; species Nicotiana knightiana. The sequence continues at coordinate 30,726 of ML408252.1, read as the reverse complement.
TTTTCTTCTCAGTGAAAAACTCTCTGCTTTTATCCCGAGGATTAGGCTTAGCCGAACCTCGTTAAATTCTTGTATTGATTTTTCTTCTCTATTTGCTTTGTGTGTGATTGTGTGTTAGTTAACCCACGATATTTCGCAACAAAACTAAATCCAAAATACAATCCGTAATCCAAAAATCCTAACCCAAAATCCAAAAAATTTAGATTTCTGTTTGAGTTTCGGGTTTGCCAAACTATGCCCACCCCTAATTCAAATGCATATACTGTAATTTCTTATCCTTTCAGTTGAAGTACTTCTCCTGAATCTCCTCTACTGTAATTTTTTATCCTTTCAGTTGAAGAACTTCTCTTCATTCTCTTTTTCGGTTTTCCAAAGAGATTAACTTTTTGCAATTAATTAGTTGGCGGACTTGGCTTGCCAAACTCATTTTCTTTTAACTCCGGCCATGTAAAGGCTATGCTACTAAAAGCAAAGCCAGTAAGCCTACTGAACATGTAATAGATCCTTCAATTTTCCCATTAATTAGCAACATAGACCAAAATGGAGGAAGCCTACAAGATCTGAGTTTGGCGGCCAACTAGAGGTGAATTAATATTTTAAAGTTTGTAGATATGGAATATCATCACTGCATGTCTGCACCCTTTACTACGTATTTTGTTTTTTAGGGGAAAATGGCCAAATATATCCCTCTACTTTCATATATTGTCTATATTTAACCTTTGTTATATTATCGGATAAATTTACCCCTATCGTTATACTATCGGGCCAAATTTGCCCCTACAATCAGCAAACTTTTAAAAATACCCCTTGATCTGTTAAGTAATCCAAAATCTCTCAAATTCCTTTTATATAAATCACTCTTCTTGGTCCACTATTTTTAAAATAATTTGCATTTAAATTAGAGAAAAAAAATATTAAATACTACAACCGAATCAACAAAGTATATTAAATTAAAAAAATCTAATTAGGTAGCTTTTCTAAATTCTATACAACATCCCAATTTTAATGAATTCGTTGCACTAAATGTATGGAGACTTTGCAAGTATTAGTGATTGAATTTGAAGTTACTCGAAGACTTTACAGTGTCTAATTCAACTTTGCTTTAATTAAATGCCTACACATTATGCAGTCTTGAGTTAGTCGATCAAACTCTATACTAACCAGGCAATGGCAAACTGTATTTGAATATAAATGTACATACATGATGATCAACTGCATATAATTTATAATAAATAGACCCATTAAATTCTACGGTGTGTATATGATTAAAAAATAAATAAAATTTTAAACAAGTTTTATTTATTACAAGAAGAGAAATGGGTGCATTGGCAATTAAAAAAAATTATGAATAATTTATATAGTCTAGTAACTTTAACATTCACATCAATAGTAAATTTTAAAAATAATGGAGCAAGAAGAAATTAAATAAAAAGAATTTGGGAGATTATAGATTATTTAACAGATCAAGGAGTACTTTTAAAAGTTTGCTGATTGTAGGGGTAAATTTGACCAGATGGTATAATGGTAACGGTAAATTTAGCCGATAGTATAACGAAGGTTAAATACAAACAATATATGAAAGTGAAGAGATATATTTGTTCCTTTACCCTTTTTTTAGTAAGTAGTGCATTAACTACTTATTTGTGGCAATTAGCATATACTAACTATAAATGTATGTCATATAGTTTTTGTTACACCCCATATTTTCCTACGTGAAAGTACGCCATAAATAAATTGATGGAAGCTTGGAAAATGAGATGATGCATCTTGCATTTTCGTACGTTAAAGTTTCATCGTAAGCTAATCGACGTAAGATCGGGAATGGGGTTATTTTAAGATTATAAGTATTATGTTATTTCAAACACATGATGAGTAAATTCGTGAAGGAGAGAGGGTAAGCAAACCGAAGGAAATGAGTTTCGTCGAAGTTTGACAATTTGGAATAAAATACGGTCCAAGTTATAATACCCTTTATTTATGGATTAGTGCCATACAAGATAACACATGACTATGATTATAAGGTATATAAAGTGTGATAAAAAGTAAGTAGTATTTTATGTAATTTGAGATAACTCTTAATTATATGTATAATTGAGTTACTTAATGATTTTGGTGATAAAATTAACTAGGAAATTAAAGTCTTTGGATAAAGACTAAGGCATTAACGTGGTAGCCTAACCTTAGGGGTAATGGTGACTCTTAAAAGCTCATAAATAGGTGGACAAAAATCAAGTTCTTATCATTTAAAGAAGACATAAATTTGGAAGTTTGATTGCCTTTAATTTTGCTTAAACTTTGAAAAGTGTGAAAATTGTAAATTGTATCTGTTTGTCTTCAAGGGCAGCCAATAATTGTGCGCACGAATCATACTGAAGATTTGAATATATAAATTTGCAATTCAATACGGATTGAAGGCAACGGATGAAGCTTCAACACGGATTTGTAATTCTAAAAGATTTGCAATGAAGTTATACTGTGTAATCACAAAGGGATTTTGCGACTCTAAGAAAGCATAGTACAATCTTTCTCAAGAATATCATACGAATTCTTCCCTACTTCGATCCGCCGTTATGTGATTTGTCGCAATTGACGCGTGTTAGAGGGATTGTCAAGAGAATCGACTCAGGTATGTTAAGGCTAAACCTTTCCTTCATTTTGGCATGATCTCGTAATTACACATGTTTGATAACGAGGCATAAAGAGAAGTTCATACTCCTGAATTTATATACGTTATCCTAGTCTCATAAGTTACAATATTCTCTCTTATCGAGACTTCATATTCAATTGAGTATTGTCTTCTTCCAGTCAAAAGAGCAGAGTCTATATATACAATATTGCAATATTTTCACTACCATCGAGCTATAATCGATGGGAAGGCCCCTATTGAAAAATCTCAGATCAGATGGTAAGTTATATACCGAGCCTACTGTTGCTGAGCACCTACGAGCGAGCCCAGTTGGCTGAGATATAGAGCCTAGTATGGCCGAGCGCCTATGAGCGAGCCTACTACGGCAGAGCAATTATATATATATACATATATATATCGAGCCTTATAAGGCCGGACAATTATTTTTACTTACTATATTGAGAGAGTTGAGTCAGTATCAGCAGGTGATCATATCTTCAGATTATCTTTGACTCCCAATTACTTTCAGTTATTATAATATCAATTCAGTTTCAGCTTTCAGTATATTGCCTTACATACTCGGTATATTGTTTGGTACTGACGTCTTTTTTCTGGGGGCGCTGCATTTCATGCGTGCAGGTTCAGACAGACAGACGGACGGGTAGACCTCCTCATTAGGTGTTTCCTGAGTTCAACTTGATCGGTAAGCTCCATGCCCTTTGGAGTTGTCGGGTCTAAAACTTTATGTACATATTGTGTATATATGTATATATGTTATGAGTAGGTCGGGACCCTATTCCGATCACAGTATATCCATCAGTAGAGGCTTGTAGACATATCTTGTCAGTTAGTGCAGTGTGTTGGGCTTGTAGGCCTTGTATGTATATTTTGATTGGTTTGCCAGCTGTAGTAGTTATGACGGCCTTATCGACCCAGCTTTATATTGATGTTTAGTCAACATTTACAAATTGTCTTGCAATGTGTCCCATGGCCAAAGTATGACCTTATATATTCAGAGTCCCTTAATCGCAATTTGGTACGTAAGGATAGGTGAAGCACCGGGTGCCGGTCTCGCCCCCAGGTTCGGGGTGTGACAGAAGTGGTATCAGAGCAATTCTGTCCTAGGGAGTATACAAGCCATGTCTACTAGAGTTTTGTTTATGGGTGTGTTGTGCACCACACTTATAAGCAGGAGGCTACAAGGCATTTAGGATTGTCACTCTTCCATCTTACTCTAGATCGTGTGGTAGAGCTCAGTTGTAAGAACTCAATTCCTAAACTCTATCTTATTCATAATACGACGATACCTACATCTAGAAAGATAGTTATAAAAGATTGCATGTGGCTATGGAAGAGTTGAGTCATAGGAACTCGATTTTTCATGATGTTTATGATGAGTAAATGTAAGGTCTTCAGTAGATCATATGTGTACTAAGACATGTAAGCCTCTTGATAAGGAGCCTTAAGGCAAGAATTATGGTAAAAGGCAATGAGAAATTCAGAAGATAGATACAAGTTTCAATAAGTAAAAGAAGCAAGATGAAGAAGGGTACGAGGCGCCCAGTTAATGAAGGTTATCAGTATTTACAAATTCAGGCAGAGGAATATAAGCTTTTTGAGTTACCTTCAACAATAACAGAGGTATGTACAAATGACCACATCCATCTCATATATGTACTATGGAAGGTAACAAAATTAGTATAAGAGCAGGGCGAGATATCAGGATCCGGCTGGAGTTAGAGTAACTCAAAATGGTGAATGGATTGTTTGCGTTAGTTGGCATTTTCGGAGGATATTGAAAATGTGCTAATATATCTCCTTGTGAGACACCTAGATGGTGTCCTCTAAAATAGTACAGCTAAATATAAGTACTACAAAGATAGGCACTGAAGCCTTGAATGGATAAATATTACCTTAGTGACCTGTCCCTAGTAGAGAGAGGATGTTAGGCAACTCGAAGAGCCAATGGATGGAGCAAGGGGAGCTAAAAGCAAAAGAATATCTTGTTGAAGTTTAAAAAGAAAGTTATAGGTAGATTATATTAGCAAGGAAATAAGAAGAGAGATAAGGAAGCATTATGAGTAAGGTGTGATACATGGATGGCAACGGTAGATAAAAAAAAAAAATGATGACAGTATTACAGAGTCTATAGTCAGGTGAAGAAAGAAACAAAAGGTGATAGGCCTTGATACAACAAAAGAGTGTAGGCCATAAATTCATATCCTCATTTCGAGAAATAAGTTCGTGAATCTAACGTAATTACAGGAAGGAAAAGTTAGACCCCAGAATAATAGAAATCAGTATGGGCTGGTGAACAAGATAAACTAAATATGAATTAGGGACTGAGTGATTAGATAATAGTCGGCATCATGAGAATTTTAGATTTCATTCCGGCGATAACAGAATGGACAACAAAAGAAGATTCATGAGAAATTTGGAGAATGGTCATTCAGGAAGACGCTCCCCTAAAGCAAGCAATGTGAGAAAATTTAATCTTAAGAGACTGTATGTGCCAGTTGTAGTAATTGTCACCCTCGCGAGTAAGGAATTTCATTATCCTTATTACAGAAGGATTACCGCAAGGCGAGTAAGGGTCATCGATAATGTGAAAAGACGCCAAAAATGAAGAGGTAAGATATCTATAGGTTGATTGTCATAGCTCCAACTCTTAGTACTCCCCTAAAGGATAGAATATGGAGTGATGTGGCATTAAGTCAGAATTAAGTGGTTTTAGTAACTATGGAATGGTAAAGGAAGAATGTGATAAAATGAGGAAAGAATGAGATCACATTTATTCAGCTCCTACTTATATGCTACAATTCTAGAACATTAAGCAAGAACGATGCTAAGGAGATGAAGTAAGGGTTCCGGTCCGGGACATTATTGATAAATAAACAGCCAGCGCAAGATGTAAGTTAAGACAAAGGAAATAACCCAAGAAAGATTACGCGGATTGGGCCAACGAAAAGTTAGTAGTTGATTCAGAAAGAGCCTAGTTATGCCTAGATAAGAGGATACAGACAAATCAATAAATCATGCAAGATAAGCAAGAGTGAACCCCAACATGGAGAATTCAGTCTCGTAGATATGACATCGTGATCCATGAGAAATATTCAGATAGGAGTTGGGGTAGTTAAAGACACCGTATGAGTGTTACGGAAATAAAAGACGCGTTCCACTGGGAGGACAATCAAAAGTTCAGTTCAGAAGCAACTGTACGAGCACATGAGTGTGGAGGTAAGTAAGTAAGGATAATTATAGGTGAATACGAACATAAAAAAAAATCTATCAAGAATACGATGTGATAAGCTCGCAGCCCTGCAAGAATCAGAGGGTCCTCCCTAAGTACTACAATGAAAGACTAACTGAGGAAATAAGGAAGAAGGCTTAAACCCAAGCTCAGTGACCCAAAGAGGGAATGATCTTATAATAACAAGTCTCAACACAACATTGCATGCACTCCATAAGAAAGTGGCACCTACCGTGACTAATGAACAGGGAGTAAAATCAGAAGTGATATTCAAGATGATATGAGTTGTATAGAATTCCAATATGTGGGGGCACTAAGGTAAGCTAAGTATGCACGCCACAAGGGGGCATGAAGACCAGAAAAAGTAGTTTCTTACATTTAAAGAAAGCTGAGAAGGAACGAAAAGAATTATTCGATTAATAACCCAAGAGTTAGTTACGTTATGAAAACACTTAAGAGTTCAAAATATTATCCATGAAACATATATATTGACAATCATACAGCCGTAGAAGATTTCTATATAAGTTAAAAGAAAGAATTGAGCCCAGGTCATAGACAAAGGATTGAATTGTTAGAAGATTGTATCATGGATATTCCATAGCATCCATGTAAGGCTAAAGTAATGACTAATACCATGAGCCACGGATCGGAAGATAGCTTAAGCCTACATAAAGTCTGATCATAAGGAAGAGGAAACTAAAGAGTTACATCAACGAAGAAATCAGGAGTCTGATTATTGGACCTAGAAAATTATAGAAATTGTGCTTGAAAACATGGCAGAATCACTCTTAATATCAGAGGTACAAGAGAGGTAGTACAACAACCATATTCTATTACGATTCTATGATAAAGCCAGTTAGAAGAGTACCAGCCTTATAAGAAGTCAGTATGAAGCTCCCACCGGATTGTGTATGCACCAGAGGTGCAAGTGTTCTAATAAAACTTCAAGTTGTGGATGTGAATTATACCTATGCAGAAGGGAGTTCATAAAAGATATAGAAGAGGTGAAGCAGTATTTTAAGGTAAGTAAGGTAAAGGTGAACAACGTACGAGATACACAGGTACGGAATATTGTGAATAATCCATACTTCAGGTAGAAGGCTAGAAGCATTGGGATTCAGTATCCAGAAATGATAACAACATCGTCAGTGACATATCTTCCAACCTATGGTTTCTAAATATAGAGAGTTATAGTTAAGAAAGTAAAAGAGAGTTAGAGACGAAGCGATGTCTCGCTTGATGTACCAGAATAACACAAGGAAATCTATGGTGCAAGCGAGTTGAAGGAAGGTTGCGAGTAATATAAATAGATATGTGTAGATCGCAAGCTAAAGTATGGTAAAGCGACAAGGTTTTAGGAAGACATGAGTAAGGATAAGAAAAGGAAAGTGAGAAGGTGACGAGAAGGGATAAGTCCTCGATATTAAGCCCATGAGAACACGAATTATAGAAAGCTCAGTATAGCCTGAATATACTCAAAGAAGTCTAAGACTAGTAGAATCTAAAAGAGATAGAATGCTTCCTTGGTAATAGAATAAGGGTGTAATTGTGATAGATAAAAATGATGTTTGGGCCTTCGATTGAGTAATGATTTGATGAATTTTACAGGTTTAAAATACCCTCGTAAGAAGAATCACATTGAGATGCTATGAAATATGGTTATTGAAGTATAGTATCTCCCTAGGTTGATTAGGCAAGCCACTCCAGATGTTCCCCGATAAGACGTGAGCCCTAGCGACATTGTTACATAAAAGGTCAAGTTATCAATGGTAGATTATAAATCAATATTGAGGTTAATCAACAATGGATTGATAAAAGTTACAAAGTATGAGATGATATTAGACCGTCATTCTTAATATGAACAGTAATGAGGAAGAATTAAAGGACTTAGACTTATACCTATAGGATAAGCAATGAGAGTAAGCTGAAGTTTGGTAGCAGACCTCAATAACAATAAATCGAAGTAAGAGTTATGGTGTAGTATGACCTACCTAGATGCAGTAAAGTCATGCGGATGGATAACCGTGGCTATGAAATAAGATATAACAATATTTGAAAGTTCGACAAAGTACCGAGCAAAGAACTTCAGTACCTATAGATGCCCAGAGGGATATCTTGTTAAGATCTGTATATGTTTACAAAGTGAGGCCTAGAGATTGGCTAAAAACTGAAGAGAAAAATCGCATAGGCACACATACAAGGAAAAAGTCATACAAGCTGCATGAAAGAAGGTAGCAACAGTTGCGAGATTGAGAGGATTCCAACCATGAGTCGTGGTGTGAGAAAGAGGCTTAAAGGGGGGGAATGCCTTGGCCTTTGGATTTATTCATAGAACAGTTTCCTCGATGGCAAGGAGAGTACTAAAGTATTCAAAAAATATATGTTATGAAAATGATAAGTGCATCAGTCAACATTCG